>PVIR01025830.1:0-24492 GCA_004026965.1 Petromus typicus | reverse complement strand
TATGATATTTACACACAACAGGGCAAAGTAAAAGCATTGAACAGGGAGCAGAACTTCAGCAAACAAGATGGGGCCCTGGAGATGGAGGGAGTAGGACAAAATAAAAAGAACTAAGATGTGTTCTGGACATGCACCAGCTCCCCAGGACGCATGTACTCATTATGCACTGCAAACATGGACACAAAATTTAAAAATTAAAAAGTAACTAGAAATGAAACTAATCCTTACGTGTTCTCAT
Organism: Petromus typicus; assembly: GCA_004026965.1. Taxonomy (NCBI): domain Eukaryota; kingdom Metazoa; phylum Chordata; class Mammalia; order Rodentia; family Petromuridae; genus Petromus; species Petromus typicus. The sequence goes on along the minus strand of PVIR01025830.1, from coordinate 24,254 downwards.
CACAGAAAGTGGTAAGTATGTGATGTTAAACTTCATTATTCCACAATGTATACATGCATCACAGTTACTTTCTATTCCAGATGAATATTACCAACTAAAATTTAATAAAAACTTGAGTTTTATAGTGCAGAGTTCATTATAAAAGTGTAAGTTGCCAACTATGGTTGATATAAGCAAGCATGCCTCAGACTCATCCTGGCCAGCTCTTTCTTTAGCTTTTTACTTCTCAACTGGAGTCACTCTTCTTCTTTCTGTTTCTCAAACTGGAGTATTTTTCTGAGAATCCCAGAGTGCTAGTTAGACTAAGACTCCCTGGCCTGACATCCAGAAACTGCTTCCACAGATCAGTGAGGAACTCCACATGATTCTAATGCCTGTGACTTGGGAAAATCTGCTGGAGATATAACTGACATTTCACAAGACACGTTTAAAGAGACAGTACTTTAAAGTAACATTTGTTATTAAAAAAGAAACTTTAATGTAGTAACAAGTACTGTGTGCTGTAACATAATTCAACTAGTACTGAGGTACTGCAAAACTAGAAGAGTGCCCACACATCTATAGCATGGATAAGTTCGGACGATTAGCTTTCTGGCCTTTTCCCTAAGCTTATGTCAACATATATACAGGGCAAGAATGATGAGCATCTGATACAGTTGTTAAGATTTTTGTTTGCTACTTAATTAATGGTAAAATGGTGAATTGTATACACATTTTTTGAGTAGTTGTGTGTTTTTGTAGGATGGGTCCCTAAAGGTTCAATTGCTGGGCCAAAAGATCTGAACAACCCAGAAGGGAATAAAATAAAAAATGTTTCCCTGCCTCCTTCCAACTCCATTATCCAGAGGAAGTCCCTGTGATTTGCATCCTTAGACAAAATGCTCATACAGATAAACCTGTCCTGTGGCAAGTCCATCTGTCCTTCAAAGGGTCCTATCTCCCTAGCATATTTTATGTCTAACCTTAATCTTTCTAGTGGCCACTGGATGTTAGTGCTGTCATTATTATTATTTTTTTTTTTTTTTTAGGTTTTTTGAGACAGGGTCTCGCTTTGTGGTTCATGCTGGCCTTGAGCTCAGCCTCAAACTCACATCACAGCAATCCTCCTGCCTCTGCCTCCCGAGTGCTGGGATTACAGGCATGAGCCACCACGCCCGGCACTGTGGTATGTGGTACTGTTTGCTGCTGGGTGTGAGTCTCCACGCCCAGTATTGTTATGTGGTTACCGGGGATGAACCCGGGTCCTTGCACTTGCAAGACAGGCGCTGGAACCACTGAGTTAACTCCCCGGCCCAGTGCCGTCATTATTTTCAAGTTCCACTGGCAACAGAATCATTCATCAGCACAGTGCTTCAAGTAACGGTGGGAATTGAGGAAACGTCTCCCACAAGTTCTTCAGTAACTGATAGGATCTCTTTGGATTCAAATTACGTCCTGGGGAAAGAAACAAATTTTTGTGCATCAAATTATTTCCTGAAATTTTATTCTTAAGGCCATATATTTAGCTCACTGGTGTCGTGCCTACCTCATAAGCACAAGGTCCTGAGTTTGATTGCAAGTTCAGCACACTGAGCTAAATCTCCATCTAGCCTTATGGGTTGAGGATGTAGCACAGTGGTTCTGGCCTCTGCTTTGCAAATGCTCGGTCCACAGTTTGATCCCCAGTACAAAGGAGAGAGAGGAAAAATGTTTAAAATAAATCCCTGGCCTAAGATTTTATTCTTGGCCAGGTGTGGTGGCACGTCTGTAATCCCAGTACTTGGGAGCCTGAGGCAGAAATAAAAAACTGAAAATGCAACATAATAAAACAAAAAGACAGTATAAACCTAACTACTGTGTCATAAGTGTGAAATCCTTGTTACACACAAGGTATGTTCATCCCATAAATGGTACCATGTCCTGGATCTTGCTTCAGGTGCTGATCGCGGAAGATCAGATGAAACAAAATTTCACTGGAAATTTATACCAAGGTCCAGGATTCACAGCAGAAGTATTTTTGAAAGATCAGACCTGCTAGCCGGGCGTGGTGGTGAACATATTTAATCCTAGCACTCGCAAGGCTGAGTGCGGCAGGATCACCGCCGAGTTACAGTGTGTTCAAGGCAGCCTGACCTGCACAGTGAGATTGTCTAACAAACGAACTACAAAAACTAAAAAGATTAGGCCTGCGTGTCGCTCTTTCTGTGCCGATTCGGCTCCCAAGTTCACTTTAACACAGCAAGAAAAGGCAATTCTTGGGAAGTCTGCACGTGACGCCACTGCTCTCAGAGACACTGAAGGCAAGCTGTCGCCGAAAAGCAGACAGAGCTACTTCTGGGGACAGAGGGAAGATACAGGAAACCCGGCGCATCGGGGGAGTGGTCGCTGATATCACCGCCTCTTATTACCGTCCCTCCCACCTCACCCTCAGTCGCTTCACCAATTCCCTCTTGGCGCAACGTTTATTTCTCACAGCTCACAACATAAAAGAAACCTAAAGCCCCAAATCTTACAGCCACAGGAAAAAAATTTAGGAATCCAGATCAGTATTCTAATTTGAACCCGTAGCAAACTACAGATGCCCTCCGCCCTAACCACGCCCCTCCCGTTGGCTATTGCTTCCGCTTCCTGTGTGCGTCACGGCGCGGGTGTAAAGCGCTTTGCATTGTGGGAATTCCTCCCTTTCTCGCTGCCCAGCCATCTTGGCGGCTGGTCTTGGTGAGTGGACTTCTCGAACGTAGGTTTCGGCAGCGCGAGAATCCCTGTATGTTGCATCTCCAGATCCTAAACTTCCTGCCCTGTCCTCTGTGTTCTAGGTTGGGGGCCGTCTCACACCTACGGCAGGAAGATGGTGGCCGCAAAGAAGACGGTGAGTGTGGCAGCCAGTGCCGGAAGCCGGTTCACGTGGAGTGATGGGACTGGCCTGGATGGGCAGATACGGGGAAACTGGGGAGACTGCATGCAAACTGCGGCATGGAGGGTCTCAAAGGGAACTCGAGAGGCCTTCAGTAGCTTCGGAGGTTTTGTGTTGCTGGATGCGGTTTGGAGGTGCTTGCTTATGAGTCCTTCAAGTCCGTGTCAAATTCTTGCTTTGTAGAAAAAATCGCTGGAGTCCATCAACTCTAGGCTCCAGCTTGTTATGAAAAGTGGAAAGTATGTGCTGGGGTACAAGCAGACGCTGAAGATGATCAGACAGGGCAAAGCGAAATTGGTCATCCTCGCCAACAACTGCCCAGCTTTGAGGTAATGGACGAATCCTGGGTGTGCGTCACTGGCCGCAAATTCATCCCGAAGAAGTGTCCAAAAATGCAGACTTGTAACCAGGAGCATGAGTTCTACTTTATGTCAAATTCGTTTTCCAGGAAACCCTTGGGAGAATGATTACTGTTAGGGTAATTGGCCCTTGATTCTTTCCCTTGTCATGTGCTCTTCTATAAATTTTTCTTTCGGAGAAAAATGTATGATCTGGGTTGGGCAGGAGGATAAAAACCACAGAACCTCCAAGTTTTGAAGGCAGTACAGATGCATAATTTGCCCATGTACTTTTGTGTCTTCCCATTTTCGATGATTTTTTACCGTAGAGAAACTTTAAAGGTGCGTTTCTGTTTGTAAGAATAGTTCAGGCTGGACCCTGTAGTTGAATAGGGGTCATTGTATTACCTGATTTTGCACCGTATGTCAGTTTTCTGATTTAGAATTTATTGTTTTTAAATTTTTATTTAGAGACAAGTTAGGGCCTTGCTAAATTGCTTAAGCTAGGCTCAATATTGTGATCCTCTTGCCTCAGCCTCCCAGAGCGGGACTATAGGCATATGCCTAGCTCAAGATTCATTACTGACTATATTGAAATTGAACCTACAGTGTTAGTTAGCTAAAGACACTTGGAGAATGTGAATCGTGATGGGTCCTCTACTGTTTGGATTTTCTATGACATGCATACTCAGAATTTTACATGGGCTGTCTCTCTACTTACCGGTAGTGCCTGGACTGTTTGTTGTAATTTGAAACCACTTTTAAAGAGTTTTAATTGTTTTGTTTTTGCTTTTCGCTTACTTTAGTAGTGTGCCTCAAACAACTATACAGCAAAAGTGTTACTGTAAAATGCATGTTTTATTTCCACAGCTCTGGAATGGGGCCTAAGATGCAGTTCAGCAGTCCTTTGTGGCATTGTTTCTGATCTGTAGATCCACACATCAAGTGACAAGATTTTGTAGGACTCCTTTCAAATTCCTAAAACCATTAGTATCTGCTAAATTGATACTAAATTGTTCTGTGGGTAAATAATAACCCCCCACCTCTTGTAGAACCTAAGGAACTAGCCAGAGATAGAGATGGTTTATCTTTTTAAGATAACTTAAGTTTGAATTATGGATCCCCCACTTAACTCTGTGTCTCAGCTTACTTAATTTGCATCTGCCTTCCAGGTGCGTAGATAGTATTTAAACATAGTAATGTAGTAGGTATTTGCTGGTTATTTCATTACTTGTAAGAAATATATGTAAAAGTTTGTTTTTATCAGTTAGTGAATATTTTTTAAGAATAATAATGGGGTTTAGTTATTGTTAGAAAGGTTGACCAACCCCAGGTAAAAAGTAATGGTAATACTCAGTTTGCCACTTAATGTGATGTTTGTTTGTTTGTTTGTTTGTTTTTATTGTTTCGGTTTGCAAAGGAAATCTGAGATAGAATATTACGCCATGTTGGCCAAAACTGGTGTCCATCACTACAGTGGCAATAATATTGAACTGGGCACAGCATGTGGAAAATATTACAGAGTATGCACACTGGCAATCATTGATCCAGGTATGTTTTTTAGGTCATAATATTGTTTTTCCCTTTTCTGGTGTCATGTCAGTTATTCCCATTTAGCAGATGTCTTTGGTTCCTGAGTTTGAGTGGTGAGGATTTGAATATACCAACGAATATCTTATAATTTCACTTAGCAAAAAACTTCCTAATTGTTAATGAATTATAATTGGCTTTGTTATAAGTAAAAAATATTTTTTTTTTTCTTTTGCTTTGAGGGTATGAATTTTGTTTGAAATATCTAAGAAATAATGACTTAGAAACTTGGTAGAATATAAGACTTTAAAGGGGAAGTAGTAAGGTGAAATAGTATATGAAAATAATCCTTCCTTGCTGTCTGGAGACTAGACAGGCACTTAAAAATATATATTGTATTGTGTTTTGAATTCCAGGTTTTTACTTCACTCAAAATACTGCGAATATTCTCGCTGTTCTGGTTGTCTCATAATCAGGGCAGGCTAACCATTCGCTATAGTAAGACCATGCACGTGTCCCCAGACCTAGACCTGTTCCTAGGCCTGGTTTTATAAATGCTGGTGATAAATGAGGTCCAAGTAATTAGGGCTAGTTTTTAGTATTGTCTGAAGAATGTTGTCTAAGTCGGGAAATTGTGCAATTATAAACTTACTACTTTTTATTTTCCAGGTGATTCTGATATTATTAGAAGCATGCCAGAACAGACTGGTGAAAAATAAACCGTGCAAAATTTTTCATTAATAAAACTTGCTAGAGCTTGTTTTAAAAACTGTATCCATTTCAGTTCTTTTTCTCCGGATGCTGGCACTTTCGTGAAAGTAGGATCGGAGAGGATGAAGCAGCACGATGTGGTATGATGGTAAAACCTTCCGGTGAAGAAGTTACACGTTCCACTGTAGGCCATGGGCCTCTCCTACCTGAAATGCGCGAGAGTGCAGACGTTTCAGATTCTGGGGAATATGCATACCTATAGTGAGGCATATTGGTGATGGGACGTAGGTCTTTTTTGTGCTTTATGTAAATACACTGTTTACATACAACCTGAAGGTAATTTTACACAGTAATTTGTGCATGAAACAGTTTGAATGTGGGATTTGCAACTTGCATCCAGTGCTTTAAAAGTTTTAATTTTGAAGCATTGCTCATTTTGTAATTTTGGATTGGGGATGTTGAAACCATACTAGATTTTTATTTTTTAAATTAATTTTATTTATTTATTTTTGAGACTGTGTCTCCCTTTGTAGTTCAGGCTGGCCCTGAGCTCACTGTAGCCCAGGCCAGCCTCGAATTCACAGCAATCCTCATGCCTCTGCCTCCCAAGTGCTGAGATTATAGGCATGAGCTACCACGCCCAGCATTGTTATGTGTGGTACCAGGGATTGAACTTGGAACCTCGTGTTTGTCAAACAGACGCTGGAACCACTGAGCTAAATCCCTGGCCCTACACTAGATTTTTAAGAGACTTTTTAGAATTGTAATTTTAAGCCATTGCCATTAAATGTTTCATCCCAAACTCAGAAAATTCTAGTGAACTTTAATGAGGAAATGTCTTCCTGGGGTTGTCTATGAGTAAACAGAAAAAATAATATTTGGAGAATTTGAGAGTAAGCCCAGATCTTAAGTATGAAGTGTGAGGTAGATTGCCCATTGTCTTTTGTTCATTCCCCAAAGATGGGAAGTATGTTCGGTGTTGAGATTTTGGGGAAACTGCACATCTACCGTGGAACGACCCGTGGAACCTTGGAAGAGTAAGAGGAAATAATTTGGGGGAAGTAGCAACTTGATTACATCTTGATTTACCAAGTTGTGTGGTGTTAGTATAGGGTGCATGTCCCATGCAGGCTGCTGGGCTTTGAGGGAGGCTGCAGAGCTGACTTGGAAATTACAGTATCCTGCATTTTACAGTCAGTCTCCCTTTCTCTTTCCCTCTCATCTACCTGGTGGCAGGTGAATGAGACAGGAAATAAGGATTCTTTATATGTGCTGTCTAGTAACAGCTGTCGTGTTGACAGGTGAGGGAGTTGGTTTCTTGCAAGTAGCATGATTTTGGTGTCAAGTCAATCTAATGTGTATGTGTTTTAAAGAGTAGCTGTTAAATAATGTGCTTCGGTTACAGTTTCTTTGGAAGCATTGTTGATATTTTGTAGTGGTACAGTTCTTTGGAAGGGCTGTTATTCAGCTTTTCAACCAGACTGAAATGTCACTCCCCTGTTTATAAATTTGTATGTCTCCTGGTTAAGAGGTCCTGAGTTGCCAGGCAGGGGGAAGTGTCCTTGTGATCCCAGCTCTCCAGAGGCTAAGGCAGAAGGATCACTGCAAATTCAAGGCCAGTGTGAGCTACCTAGCAAGACTTCTATCTCAGAAGACCAAAAGCTACTAAGTTAATGAAGTTTTAAGTATTTTAAGGTAGTATTCATGTTTACAAATTCAGACCAGGGTGTGTATTTGAGATAGTGTCAAGCTGAGTAGTTCAGGCAGTCCTCAGAGGTTCAGGCAGTCTTGAAACTTGTGGTCTTCCTGCCTCAGCCTCCCAGGCACCTGAATCACAGATATGCAGCACCACACCCAGAAAGACCAAGCAATTCTTACTGGATTCAAAACACTTTAATTATATTGGTCACACTGGGTCTGATGGTACGTCCCTGTTATCTCAGCAATTGAGAAGCTGACACAGGAGAAACACCACAAATCTGAGGCCAAAGATTGCTGGGTAAAACTTAGTCCTGTTTCCACAGTTTAAAATGTTTCACTGTGCTTTTTAATCTTTGAGGTCAGTTTCTCCCCCAAAGGGACTCTGCATGTTATTTGGATTGTTTTTTCCTCCAGGATAGCTGCTTCCAGTTTAATTTCTTAGGTGTGACCTGAAGAATACAAAATTGCTTGGGCAGGGGATGAACTCAGTGGCATTGCGCCTGCCTGGCCAGTGTGAGGTCCTGAATTGGGTTTCCAGTACAGGGGGAAAAAAAATCACAGTTGCCAGTGAATCCTTTTTTTTTTGTAGTGTTTGTATAGCATGGCTTTGCAGGAATTTTTAAATGACGTTTTATCAGTAAATGATGCACATAATGATTAAACTTTCATCATGGGGAGTTGGTACATGCAAATAACACATCCTAATTCCACTTCATCTCTTCCTATTTGCTAAGGATGTTTCCCTGTTTCCTATTAGTTTTATTTTATTCTTTAAATTATTTATGCTTGGGTTTTTTTTATGTGAGAGAAACCATGAAATATTTTAAACTTGTGTGTCTGATTTATTTCACTTAACACAGATGGATCCATTTTCCTGCAGATAACACAGATTTATCTTTTATGGCCTAGTTCTCCATTGTATTTATCCATTCAGCTGTTGAACATACAGGCCTCTCCTGAGATTCCCCTCCTTGTGCTGCTGTACATACAGGTATGCAGGGCTGGAGGTTTAGCTCAGTGGTTCTGTCACCTGCCTTGCAAGTGCAAGGGCCCAGGTTTGATCCCTGGTAACCACATACAACAATGCCAGGCGTGGAGACTCACAACCACCAGCAATCAGTACCACATACCACAGTGCCCAGCGTGATGACTTGTGCCTGTAATCCCAGCACTTGGGAGGCACAGGCAGGAGGGTGGCTGTGAGTTCAAGGCTGAGCTCAGGCCAGCCTGAACTACAAAAGCAAGACTCTGTCTCTAAAATGAAATAAAATAAAAAATATAGGTATGCGGCTATCACTGATACAGCTTTAAGTTTTTCAAGAAGATACTTCAAAAGGGAGGAGCTGAGTTGAATGGAATTTTTTACCTCAATATTGGGAGAATCTGCATGCTGACTTCCACCGTGGCTGTGCTAGTTTACGTACTCACCAGTGTTGAAATTCGTCTCCGCCCTCCATGCTTGGCCAGCATTTCTTACTAGACATTTTGATGACAGCCATTATTTCTGGAGTAAGATGGAAGGAATCTGAATTTAATTTGCTTCCTCTGATGCCAAAGATGAGCCTTTTTTAAATGTATTGACCATCTGTAAAAACTGAGAAGTCTTTATTGGGAGGAGAATCTAATTTTTTCGCTTTAAATATAGTAGACAATTCTCTGAGGAGGGGCTGGCAAGACTTGATTTTCTTTTTTAGTGTGGTTTTTAAGGCTTCTTTGATAGTGATGCTAATGTGCTATAAAGATCATTTGGGCTTACCTCTTTTTATGTACTTGGTGAAGAAGGACTTCGGGATTCTAAGAAAAGGCTTTAAAGCTGGTAGATGAGAATCTCCCTGTCTGGGCCAGGTAGTTGCAGTAAAGTGCTGCTGTTTGCTCCTGGAGCCAGGCAAGGTGCACATAACAGGCTGAGGTAGGACCCAGTTCAGGCCCAGCCTGGGCAGCCTTCTGAGACCCTGTCTCAAAATTAAAGAATTTTTTTTAAAAAGCTGAGTAATGTGTCTCAGGTCAAATCTCAGTACCATTTGGTGGCAGTGGAGGCTGGGAGTTTTCTGGAGAATGCTGCCTGCCAGGAAATTAACATTTGGACTTGTTCCCTGTAATTGTAATGAAAAATACTTGGCTGAGAGGATGTAAGGTGTGAAATCTAAGAGGTTGGATGTCACTGTTAAGTCCGAGATGGTGGCAGCAACAAAAGGCATAGAGCAAGCCAAGTGTGAGGCTGTCATAAATAGTTGTGTTACCTGGAAGGCAGTCATTTGTTCATGAGAAGTCCTTTGCATTCAGCCCACTTGTCCCCAGCTACGCTTAGGCTTGCACACTGGCAGTGGCCTTGGGTTTCCCGATCCCTTTTCCCAGCCTGCCTGTACTTTGCAAGTGTGTGTGTTGACAGCCCTCAGCACAGTCTTGTTAGTCCTGTTTTGACAGTTGAAATCAAGGCATAGGAGGTAGACGTGTCTGTGGCAGCACAGCTCGTACATCTTGGAAGCAGCCTATGTGTCCATCAACAGGTGGATGGATAGAGTACACTACTGTAAAGGGTACATTGGCGTCAGAGGAAAACGGACCTTGAAACCCTCATATTAAAAATGAAATAGCTTCAATATTGCAAGGTGTCTCATAAACTCAAAGTATAAATCATTTAAAGAGCAGAATAGAACACAGATATAGGAAACAAGTCTTGCTACATGGGAAGGTAGAGGAGAAGGTAAGAGGGACCTAACGTGTTTCAAGTGTCCATGATAAATCATGTATGGCAAATGTGTTAAAAAAAAAGAATTTTTTAAAATGATAAATGAAGGCCGGGGATTTAGTTCAGTGGTTGGAGCACCTGTCTTGCAAGTGCAAGGGCCAGAGGTTCGATCCCCTGGTAACCACATACAACAATGCCGGGCGTGGTGGCTTACACCTGTAATCCCAGCTCTTTGGAGGCAGAAGCAGGAGGACTGCTGTGAGTTAAGGCCGAGCTCGGTCAGCCTGAACTATAAAAAGTGAAACCCTGCCTCAAAAAAAAAAAAAAGATAAGTGAAATGCACCTCTTAAGTATAGGTGGCAAAAGGAAGGAAAATGCAGAAATAGTTCCTATTTTAAACAAACACCTTTTCTCTTTTTCTAAAGGTAGGGTCTTGCTATGTAGTTCAGGCTGGTTGTGAACTATATAGCCTAGACTGGCCTCGAACTCGAAACAGCCCCGCCTCAGCCTCCTGAATGCTGGTAATGCTGGTATTACAGGTGTGCACCACTATGCCCAGTTTAAATATCTTGAGTTAATCCGAATTGTAATGAGTTCAGTGGAATTCCTTACCTAATTCAGGTAAGAAATTTTGAGCCACTAGAGGGAGCTCGAACATAGCAGAAGGTGAAGTGCTGAGCCAACTAGAAACTAGTAAACGTCAAAATTAAGTAAATCAGAACTGGTCCTAATGAAAGCCCATTCCAGTTCAAGTAAACTGTTGAGATATAAACTCCAGGGCTATTGGAATAGGAGCCAGATGACACTCAGACAAGGTAGCACACTGGCCTGTGGGAGGAACTGGTCAGAGCATCTGTCTGGAGAGATTTCCTTGTCGGTTCATTTGTAAACGTAGCATTTGGAGGTGACTTGGTCTTTGTTTCTGAGGAAGCTGCTTCTTGCCCCAGGTTCCACCTCGAGCTGACACAGTTGAAGTCCCCTAACATGTCCATGTCCACACATCCCTCTGGCACATCTCCTATCCTTACATGCGTATATCAACATACTTTGAGCCATTGATGGTGTTTGTGTGCATGTGTTTAAATTTATAGAAATGATAAAAATTTGGTGTGGCTTTTTAGATTCATCCTTGTTTTTGCTTCTTGGGTATCGAAAGGCGTAGGGAATTCCCGGATGTGCAGCGTGTGCGGTCCGGCAGCCCCGCGGTGTAGCGGTTCCCCTGCCGGTGTGATGATTTGTCGCCTTCACAAACCGCCACAGTCGGTTGCGAACGTCCAGGGAGACACCCAGAAGTGCAGCTGCCCTTCGCGGGATTGGTGCCTTTCTCGTTTTCCTAAAGAAAATCAGTTTGCGCTCTCAGGAGCACTGTAGAGGCCCTGCATTTCCACTTCCATACCAATAATCCTGGGACACTTGTTTACATCGAGCTGATGGAGCAGGAAATAGTATTGTTTTAATCTGCATTTTTCTGACTAGTAAGATTAATCAGTTTTTCATATGTTGGCCATTTTCATGTGTACATGTCTTGTATTTAAAATTTAAGGATTTTACACGGAATGCTTTTCTCTGAAGTGAATTTTAATACCGTATAAAAAACAACTTGTTTCACAAGTACACACGTCCTGTGATTTTTATGCATCCATATACATATATCAGGATTAAGTCCAATACCAAAACAGCACTTCCTGTGGCCAGCAGTGTCCGTGGGAGAAGGACTGAACGTGTTTCGTAGTCGAATGAGATTGCACGCTAAGGCAGAAGCAGAGCGGATCTGGAGGACATTACAGGGGTAGCTTATTCTCACAGTAAACAGCCTAGTATGTTGATGCATTTGTTTTCCTAAGTAAATTTATACAAGTTAGTGTGTACTTCTTGTCTCTGCTGGATAGCAAACCAGCTTCCACAGGACTGATTGTGTTTCGTGCACAGCATGACGGACTCCGGGAACAGCTGAGCTGTGGGCCCGGGCCTGCGGAGACGTCAGCACCGCGGTGCGCCCGTGTGTCGGACGCATTCAGCCTCATCTGGCTCTCAGGCGATTTTCCAAAGCTTCCATTCTCTGTGTCATGTCTTCTAGTAAATCTCAAATTAAGGAAGAGGAGTATGAAGTACCTGTTTTAATTTACATACAGATATAGCGATTTGTCTACATAAAAATTTGTCCTGAAATACAAAAGATTTTGAGGGGTCTTTTCACCCTTTTATTTTATTCTATTTTTAAATTTAATTTTTATTTATTTTATCTTATCTTATTTTATTCTATTTTTTCAGTACTAGGGATTAAACTCAACTTGTGTTTGCCAGGCAGGCACTGCGCCACTGAGCTACATCTCCGGCCATAAATTTTCAGTTTGTATTTTTATTTTTGAGACAGGGTTTCATTCTGTACCCTAGCTGCGCTTGAACTCACAGTGATCCTCCTGCCTCAAACTCCCTAATGCAAGGATTATAGGTATAGACCACTACATCTGACTTCTCCCCGATTTCTTTGAAATATTTCTAATCCTGTTTAAGAGTTTGTAGTAACTCATTTAACACGTCAAGGTAAATACAGTTCAAATTAAGTTTTAGAAACAAAGCTAGATCGCTCAGTTGGAACTTGCCATTTTCATTCTTGCAAGTTTTCCCTCCCGCACGGTCAGTTTGTTGGAGCACAGCTCTGGGAGCCACAAGAAGAATGCGGGATGTGAGTGGAAGGCGGGGGCCGTGGGAACTAACGTGGAGTCGGAGGGAGGCTTTCCCGTGGCGCTGGGTAAGACCAGGAAGCAGCCCTGAGGGACTCAGTCCTCCGCTGTCTGCAGAACTCGAGACTGAAGCCGGGGCGCACACCAACACTCAGGGTCGAGCGGCGTTAGAGGGTCCCCTTCCCCGGAAGCTCCTCCCTGCCCTCCGCCTGCCCCTCGTGGAGTGGACCCCACATCCGTCATCGGCATCAGCCGCTGCCAACAATGACTTTATGTTACTTGGGCCGGGTGAATTTCCAGCTCTTAAAAGGAGCTGCTGCTGCTGCTGCGTTCGTAGGAGACAAGCCCACTGGCCCGAGCAGCCGGGAAGGAAACCCTTACCCTGAGGACATGCGGAGCGCGATGAGGCCGGACGAGGCGCAGCGCCAGCTGAGTGCGCGTACTGTCATGTTAAGCTGGCAGGGTGTTCAGTGTGAAAACCCCAAACCTCGATTCTCTATTATCCCATAGTACGCTTTCTTCATAATATTGTTCTAATGAATCACGGGGTCCTGCTGTTCCCTTGGGAGCATGTTTCATCGTTTAGATGCTGATAAAAACGATCTCTGCTGCCAAAAAGGGAAAGAGGAAAAGCTGAGCCAGAACCCTCTTCCCCAGACGCTTCCACCGACTTCCGGCCTGGCTTGCCCGCAGGCCGGGGCTGAGAACCCTGAGGGGGGACACTGAAAGCTGGTTCTCCGACACTCACCAGGCACAGATGTGCCATGGCATAGGGCAGCAGTGGTGCCCTTTCATCTTCAGCTCACACTGCTCGGCCGGCTGGTCTCTGCTGATCCGAAGAACAGCCGACGGCAACGAAGTGCCAGACCACTGTCCCCAGGCTCGGCCTCACCCCAGCTCTCCAGCACCTACCAGGCTGCTTTACAAAGGTTCTCTTCCGGAGTTCACTATTATTTTTTCATTTGTATTTTTGAGACAGGGACTTGTTACATAGTTCAGCCTGGCCTTGAACTATGTAACCCAGGCTGGCCTCAAACTCACAGCTACCCTCCTGCCTCAGCCTCCTAAGTACTGGGATTACAGGTGTGCACTACTATGCCCGGCTTCACTATTTTTGATGTCACAGAATGACTTCATTTGCTAAAACCCACATCCATAGTATTTGTGAAATGTAGACATTTCCATTCTCTATAGAACATATTAGAAAAGGATATAGCGCTGTGTTAATTTTCTGACTTCTTCATTCGCGAGGTTCTGGAACATGATAAGGTTTTCACATTTGCATTGATCATGCTTTTCTTCTGGGGGGCTCCCTGAGAAAATACAGAAAGTGTTCACCTCGGCCACTGCCAGACTTCCCCAACACATAATCCCAAGACCGAACCAGCACACAGCGCAACCATAAGGAAAGAAATGCCCAACTTTCCAGGCAGCCAGACCCAGTCAGAAAAATACTAGGGGAGGGCAGCCCATGCGTGACACACAGGGAGAGCCTGGATTGTGGATCAGGAAGACGACCTGTGCTCCTATGAGCTTACTGTTTTAGCCGTCATCATACTTAAGTTCATTCTTCTTTTTTCCTCTTTATTATTTCTTCCTTGAAGCTAAGCTTACTGGCAAGTTGAAAGGCTGGTTATCACATGAAGCCACCTTACAGTAGTATTGTACTTAGAATGAATTACCTGAAGTTTTTGTGGAGTGGAAAAGCTTTTGTGTAGACTGTGAAAGATTGTCTTCTTCAAACAGATATCTATGTTGCACTGCAAAATTAGAACAGGAAAGTAGATCTTGTATATTTATGGTGACTGGCTTAGATTCTGTGAAGAGAAAGAAAACTGAAGTCAAACTTGCTTACCACTGTTGTGGCCTAACAGCCACTGTAGGAGTAAGGGAGGCACTTGGTCCTTTGTGGGGACAGAGTTTGCTTTGGAACATGTTGTGGCACAAAGATTGTCAGTGGAGAAGCCAGTTACCAAATGTGGCTTAAAGCACACAGTAAATCTCTCCTGTCTGGTGGAGGCGAAGAGGCCTCAGCTAACATAATTTAGATCTTACTAACTTGCAGCTTTCTGTGTGGAGGGGAAGCATGGCAGAAGCCCCAGGGCGAGAACTCTGCTTTTCTGCATGTACCTGTTGGCTGGTGGGCCCTCTTTGGCAGCTCCTCTGCTGGGGAGTCCTGTCTCCCATTGGAGTCCTCGAGGGCTGAGTGGGAAGAAACAATGAAAAGGATTGGCAGGTTGCCATGTGCCCAGCCACCACCTCACCCACCTTCCTTAACGCAGGGCCTTTGGTTCTGTGTGGTAACACTGAATATTCAGAAACCTAGGAACCTTTGAGGCAGCTCTCCCAGAAGCCTGGCCCCCTGTGACGCGTGTTCTAAAGCCCCATACACACACTCGTGTCATGTCCTAATGGAAGTCCCAGGACTAAACTGCAGCGGCAGCAACTCTACCTGAAGCCATTCAACTTCGTGAAGAGCCCTGAGGCCAACAATCATTCCTCAGGAACCCGAGGGGGCCAGGCCCTCCCGTCCCTTAGCACTGGGTTTCACGCGGGACCAAGGCTGGGGCTGGGTCAGAGACCACAAGGGCAGAAATTGTGTGTGTGTGTGTGTGTGTGTGTACACGCCTGGCACAACTGGCGAAATGGTAGAGAGGATGCAAAGGGCAGCCTAGCCCTCTGCAGGCGTGTCCCCACCAAAAGGCACTCTTCCTCCGTGACCGCAGGTGGGCCGCCCCTGCCACCAGGCTGCACTCACCCCTCAGGTGCGCAAAGCAAGCGTGTGCTGCTGCCCAGTGTCCCCGTCCCTGCCCACCAGCGGGCACTGAGCCCGCGCTCTGCCAGCCGAGCCCCCCAGCCCCGCGCACCTTCACAGATGCCCTCCTTGAGCTTCCTGCTGATCTCGCCCATGCTGCTGAAGTCCTCGGCGTAGAAGAGGTGCTTGGCGGTGGGCTCCGAGGCGATCTCCTGCAGCTCTTCCTCAATGGCCTTCCCTATGCCCACCGCGTACATTGCGATGCCTAGGGGCAGAGCACACGATCCAGCTGCCTTCCAGACACCTGGACTACTGAGTGTGTGATCTGAGGGTCTCCATCATAGCCCTTTTCAATGTATGCCCCGCCATTTTGATTTTTGGCGACAGAATCGGAGAAGGGTCCCAGAGAGAGGTAAGCCCTCCGGGCAAGGTTGGCTTCCAGGCACGATCTGTGACTGCACACCCTGGGGCGTCGCCCTTCTGCACTGTGTGGGACAGAGCACTCTCCTGGGCTCCCTGAAGTGGAAATGGCTTCTGGGAGAACTTATGACAAAGGTCAATCTAGGACCTTATTACCCAGTTCCTACTTCTCAGTGGTCTGGGGTAGGAACTGTAATGACCCCGAGCCGCCCTCTCTCCCGACCAAGCTCTTGCAAGACCCCAAGCTGAAGAGGCAACTCTGAAGTCCATTCAAGCCCAGTCAAGAAGAACACAGCCAGGTATCAGCCTCGGATTTCCAAAGCTCCAAAAGCTTTTCAAAGTCCTTAGGGCCCTCCCCCACGGACTCTTCCAACATTTTCCAGCACTGATGTCATCCTGGCTAGCTCATTAGACTACATTTTTATATTTTAAAAAAGCCTGTAAAGCCCAGGGTGAGGGTTATGCCTTGTCCCGAGTCTGTAAAGTCAATAGCTAACTCCCCCGTATTTGTCTGTGAGCCCAGAGGCTATATGCACGACTTCCTACAAGGGGAAGCACTATTTGAAGATAGTGTTAGCACTATTTGAAGATAGTGTTAGCTATATGTAGGGATAATTAAATTCACGAGAGGATGTCACACCAGATAAACCTTGCTGATTCAAAACCAGTCATCTGTTTTTCCTACCTTTGGAATATTTGTAGAAGTCTAGATTAGTGTAGATTAGTCTTGTTTGTTTTTTGAGATAGGGTCTGGCAATGTATTCCAGGTTGGCTTGGAACTCACAGTGATCCTCCTGCCTCAGTCTCCCAAGTGCTGCAATTACAGGTGTGCATCACACGCTCTGCTCAGGTAGATTTGTCTTAATGAGTGAAATAAAGGGTGAGCCATTGTTTCCAGAGAAAAAAATCTTTTCCCCAGAATACAGGCCAGGGGTCAGGGATTTAGCTCAGTGGTTTCAGCATCTGCCTGGCAAGTGTAAAGTCCTGAGTTTGATCCCTGGTACCACATACTACAGTGCTGGGCGTGGTGGCTCAGCACTCGAGAGGCACAGGCAGGATTGCTGTGAGTCTGAGGCTAGTCTGGGCTACATAGTAAGGTCAGGGCCAGTCTGAACTACAAAGTGAGACCCTGTCTCAAAAAACTAAAAAGAAAAAGAGAAAAAAAAGAATCCAGGCTAGCGAGGCCTGGGGTTAGCAGTGAGCGTCAACCAGCCTGTGTGGCATGAACACCAGTTTTTCTGTCTGCAGATGAGTCAGGGCCAGACCCCTGGCTCCCACTGTCTTAGGCAAGGAGAAAGGAGTGACATGCAAGGCAAGCAATGTCCACAGAACGGATCTCCCCAGAGGATCTGAGATGAGCTTGAAGTGGCCTCTCCTCACCACTGCTTCTCCCCTCCTGCTCTTCACCTGACAAGTCCATCTTCCATGTGTCAGGCCCAGCCAGGCTCTGGCCCAGGAAGTCTTGTGGGCCGTGGTCTGCACCTCCCTTTCCCCTCTGAGGACCTAGGGACTCAGCAGCAGCAGCTGCAAATAAACTGCTTCAGCCTCAGGTCTTGTCTCCTCAGGGAACCTACACTGCATCTTTACCGGCTGTCCCAGCACCGGGCATCCTGCAGCCAAGACCACAGCCGCCCCCCCCCCCCCGTCACATCAGTACCCCTGAGGTGACCTTCTATCCTCCCTGCATCACACTCGCGGTGGAAAACCCTCCGCCAAGCTGTGCTTTACTTACCATCTGTCCCAACATCTTGATTTTTCAAAAAGCTAACTTTCACTTTCTGCACCACCAAGAGTATTCCCTCTTAAAGATTACTGAGCTTTCGGCGTTCCCTCAAAGCACTGGTTAAAAACGGAAGAAGCCAGGTGTGATGGTGTGTGCCTATACGGCCAGCGCTCAGCAGAATAAGGGAGGAGAAGGCCATGAATTTGGGGCCAGGAAGGGGATAGCCTGAACTACAAGAGGAGACCCTGTCTCCAAAGAGTGAGAGACAGACAGAAACAGACAGAGAAAGAACAAGAGAGAAAGAGAAGCAAAGAAAGAAAAAAGAGAAAGAGCCCGGGTCCCATTACAGCCTGTAGGTGGCAGTGTGGTAAAGGTGGCTGTAAGTGCTGAGCAACGCACATTACCATGGGCTTTGGCCTTACTGGCCCACTCGGAGACGTCGTCCTGGGCCCGTCCGTCGGTGAACACGATGGCCACTCTGGGCACACGGGCAGACAGGGGCCGGGCACCCTCCGCTGGAGTGAAACTCTTCTCAAACATGTGCTTCAGGGCCAGCCCGGTCATGGAGCCCTTGCCCATGTACTTCATGTGGGCCACAGCCTTCCGCATGTCCTTGGCCGAGTGGAAGCTCCGCAGGGTGAACTCGGGGCGCACCTGTGTGGAGTACTGAAGCAGCCCCACACGAGCAGCTTTGGAGGAAATGGCCAGGGAATCTATGATTCCAGTAACAAACTGCTTCACAATCTCAAAGTTCTCCTCGCCAAGGCTCTTGGATCCATCAATCACAAACACCAGGTCAATTGGGCCCTCGGTGCATCCTATGAAGATAAAAGGCGAGGTGAGTAAAAATCATTCGTGCACAAGTGTAGAAGAAAATGATTCAGCTGCAACCCTAAATGCTTTGGGAAACCACTTGTAATTTTATTTTTAGGAAGATAAGAGCTATTGGGGCTGGGTGTCGTGGAGTGGGCCTATAACTCTGTTAGGAGGCTGAGGTAAGAAGGTCCCCATGAATTCAAGCCCACCTCTAAATTACTTAGCAAGATAATGCATCAAAAAACAAACAGTCGGGTATGGTGGTGTAGGTTTGTAATCCCAGCACTCTGAGGCTGAGGCAGGAGGATTTCCACAAGTTGAAGGCCAGCCTGGGCTACACAGTAAGTTCAAGGTCAATTTGAGATCCTGTCTCAAAAAATGAACAAAGATGGGAGGTTACAAACAAAGATCATTTCTACAAAGGCCCTAAGTTCAATCCCCAGTGCCCACCACCCCCAAAAATCATTTTCACATATATTTTTATTTGTTTGGCTTATCAAGTTGGTAAAAATGGCAATTTTCCTAAGCAATTCCACATGGCAGATGTTCAAACTGAGGAAGAAATCAGGCCCACACTGTCCCTGCTCACTGATAGCCACGTCCAGAAGGGGCTGGGCGCAGCGCAGAAGAGGCTGCCATGCCTGACTCTCTCGATGCTCCCAGAGCGGAACCTCCCTCAAGTACTGGCGCTCAGACGGCATCGGCTTGTCCAGGGGGCTTTCCGAGGCACCCTCTCTGATTATCTCGACACTATTTATTACTTTATTCAACTATAACTTTATTTATTGAGCACCTTGGTACAGTTTATATCTCATGTCCCCTGAAATCCTCATGTGCCAGTAAGTGTTTGGAAGGTGACTGGATTATGGAGGTAAAACTGACTTGGTGTTAGGAGGTGGGGCCTGGACAGAAGAGGTCATGGGGCTGTGACCTGGGAGGGTTCATTTCCTTCCTTGGCTCCTCCTTTCACCCTCAGCTTCCTGTCCACCATGCAGTGAGCAGCCCTCTCTTCCAGGACCCTCTCCCTGGTCGTCTTGCCTTGGAACCAGTGGACTGTGGGCTGAGCCCTCTCCAAACTGAGAGCCAAATAAACCTCAGCTCCTTAAGACTGTGGGTGTCTCAGCAACAAGGAAGTGACAAAGACACATGGGCTTTGTGGTCAGTGGACAGGGCAGAACTATCATAGTGGCCAAGACAAAATGCTCGACACTATGCCGCTTACAGTCTAACACACTCACTGCTCATGCAGAGAAGAGATGAGATGATGTTTACCAGGTCTACTGGTGTCTACTGGGCAGGACACTTGTAAGTTCCTTTCTGACTATTAGAGCTTAAAGTGAACAATCATTGTGAATTCTTTTCATCAAAGCTTTTTGGGCAACTCGGTGGACAGTAAAAGAGAGAACAACTTCATGCAAAAGCTTAAGCCATTTGGGTGTAGAGAGACTTTTTGTTACTTAGGGCTTCATAAGAAAAATTCGAAGACCCCAAATAGAGGATCTCATGTCAGTGCACAGTGTGTTCTCACAACATCCTCTTTTATGTATGTAGTCTTTTAAAGCAAAGTACAGCTATATAAGCAAGTAAAGGCACACACATGTACACATATTTCCAGGCCCTGCCAGAACAGCACGGTAATGTAGTTATGTGTGTACACATGGGCGTGGGGCAGCTAAGTTCTCCTCTTTCTCTATTAAGCACTATCCTCATCATTCAACCTGTTGATTCTGTGCTGGTGAACAAGGACAGGGCCCGAGACAAGCAATCCAGGTGCACGAGGCTGGCTGGGGAGGTAGGTGTGACACATGCACCCGGCAGTTCCCAGCAGGTTTGGGATAGGATGGCCTAGATCTGACGTCAGCCCAAGGCATGGGCGATGCAACAGGACAGTCCACGGTGCACGCTGAGTCCACGCCAGTGTTCTCCACAGGCACAGCGCCCCTGTACTGCAGGCTGCAGGTGTCCTACTTTTACTTGGCCCAAACTCACCCTGTACAGCATGTTTTTCTTCCTACCTTTAATAAAGGTAGGAACCTTTTGCACTTGCAACCTTTTGCACTTGTCTTGACCAATCCTTTTCTGGGGACAAAAAAACCCTTAAACCCCCTCCAGAAGGAGATCTCAGACCCCAGAACAGACCCACGTGGGGCCTCTTGTACAGCTGGAGCCTGTGGAGGGAACAGCACGCACATGGCAGGCACTCCAGCAGGTTGCAGGGGCACAAGAAGCACTTTCCAGCAGCCAACAAGATCTTCTGCTCACGCTTTGCTTCCATGCAGAGAGGTGCAGAGGCTCCTGGGAAGCAGGAGCAGGGCAGAGCAGACAGCGAGGTCAGGAGAGCTCCCTACACCTGCACCGGGAAGCGGCACAGCCTCCTGTGTGCAGGGTCATTTCTCCTGCTCTCCTCGGATTTCTGTTCTTTTTTAAAGTCGGTGAGACTAGAAGTCTGTGATTGCTCTCACAACATAATTTCCACGGGGTTCTGGAGTTTCAGGGTTGCACAAGCCCTTTAAAGGTCCTCTACCAACTCCAGCCTTGCTACAGTACTTCAGTGGGGGTGAAGCCTATGGCACGCATGCCACAGTGGGCTGTTTGTCATCAATGGAAGGTCTAAAGATTTTTTTGTTTTGTTTTAATTTTGTTTGTTTGTTGGTTTTTTGAGACGGTCTTGCTTCTGTAGTTCAGCCTGGCCCTGAGCTCAGCCTGGAACTCACAGCAATCCTCCTGCCTCAGCTTCCTAAATGCTGGGATTACAGGTGTAAGCCACTACGCCCAGCATTGTTTTATGTGTTAACCAGGGATCCAACCTGGGCCCTTGCACTTTCAAGGGAAGCACCAGAACCTCTGAGCTAAATCTCCGGCCGAAGCTCTAAAAGTTTTGCTCTCACTGTACATCCTGTTCACAGCATCCTCGCCCCGTCAGCCTGGGCTTGAATGCCTCTCTTGATGGGGACCTCCCCACCTGCCTCCAAAATCCACTCTTGAGACATCTCTGTCCTGATTGTTACGAATCCCTGAGCACGTGGACCCCTCAGGAGTGGGGTTCTGTTAGCTTCAGTTTTTAGAGAAGGAGCCAAGATGAGAGAGCTCAGCTCACACAGGCAGTGTGAAGGGCTCAAACCTAGCTCTGCGCACACAGCCTCGGCGTGTGGCTTTGGGCAGGGAGGAGACTCCGACCAGTGAGTGAGTGCTACCTCAACTCGTTGTTTTCTACAAAGACTCTCGGTTTCTTCCTTTATTTTAAACTGACATACAACTAAACTTCTTTACATGAGGCTTATTCTTTCTCAATCCCCATTTCCTTTCACTTTTTCTAAAAATAACTCAGCCTCCCAGAGTTCTGGGATTACAGGCGCGTTGGACCACAGCCAGCCTATAAGCACTGTGCTTTTTCATTTCAAATATCTTAGGAGGAATATTACACTGTAATCCCAACACTCTGGGAACCTGAAGCAGGAGGATCACAGGTTCAAACCCAGTCTGGGCAACTTGGCAAGATCCCATGTCAAATTGTCTTCTTTTTGTTGTTTTTTTGTTTGCTATTTTTGAGACAGGGTCTCACTTTTGTAGTTCAGGCTGGCCTTCAGCTCAGACTCAAACTCACAATCCTCCTGCCTCTGCCTCCTGAGTACTGGGGATTACAGGCGTGAGCTACCACACCTGGCACTGTGGTGTGCTGTTCTGATTGCTGATGGGTGTGAGTCTCTACACCCAGTGTTGTATGTGGTTACCGGGGATAGAACCTGGATCCTTGCATTTGCAAGGCAGGCACCGGAACCACTGAGCTAAATCCCCAGCCTTCTGTCTCAAATTTTTAAAAAATAGGCTGGGGGGAGGGGCGGGGATTTAGCTCAGCGGTTCCAGCGCCTGTCTTGCAAGTGCAAGGACCCGGGTTCGATCCCCGGCATCCACATACAATACTGGGCATGGAGACTCACACCCAGCAGCAATCAGTACCACATACCACAGTGCCGGGCGTGGTGGCTCACGCCTGTAATCCCAGCACTCAGGAGGCAGAGGCAGGAGGATTGCTGTGATGTGAGTTGGTGGCTGAGCTCAGGGCCAGCCTGAACTACAAAGCAAGACCCTGTCTCAAAAAAAAGGCTAGGGATATAGGTCAAGCTTGAAGGCCCTGAATTCAGCCCCAGTGTCACAAACAAACAGGCTTATTTGGGGGTCTGTTTAGAGCTGCTTCATCCTTTTTCATAGCTTCATGTGTTCTGTTGTGTAGGTAACCATGATTTATTTAATAAGTCTGTTAAGGGCAGACCTTTAACTGTATCCAGTTCTTTGCTGCTGCAAATAATGATATATAAAATATCCCCATGGATGTGGCTTTTTGAACGCCTCCACATATCTGGAGTTGCATTTAAAATACGGCCAAATCGTCCTAGTTACACACCCACGGATCACTTTATAATTGCCTATTACCACATACCTTTGCCAGTATAAAGAATTATCACATTTTTCAGTCTCGGATAACTAGTGGGTTAAAAAGGACATCGTGAAGTTGGGTGTTGTGGCATATGCTTGCTATCTCAGCCCTTGGGAGGCTGAGGCAGGAGGATTATTGGAAGTTTGAGGCCAGCCTCAGCTAAAGAGTAAATTCAAGCCAGCTTGAACTAATAGACCCTATCTCAAAAAACAAAACAAAAAGGGATATCATAATTTTAATCTCTTAATTCATATTTTCTTTTTCTGTTAAGGCTTTTAAATATTATGTCATGCTTAGAACAAGCTTCTGTATTCTGAGATTACAGAATAATTCAAAATTTTCTTGCTATTTTTCATGGTTAAATTTTTGTGGTTTGTTTTTTTCGAGCCAGTCTTGCTACATACTCTGGACTATCCTTGAATTCACTATTAGTCCAGGCTGATTTTAAATTTGTGGTGATCCTCTTGCCTCAGCCTCCTAAGTGGTACCATCATAGGCCTGTGCCACCACCCTGACTAAAATTTTTTTAATCTTTCAATTTTTGATCTCTCTCTTTTCCTGAATTGCTATGCACTGAACTTGACTGTAATTCTCCAGCACAGTATAGAAGATAATTCTCCTTCTCATAATTAGATTTTCTCATTCAGCCTAGGATTACTGCAGCCTTTTGACGGGTGATGAACTTCTGGCCAGCTCACACTGGAAGTGTTTCCACAGGGCACCTCAAACCGGAAGCGTGTCCTCCATTAGCCCCCCCCCCACCGGTCCTGTTTCCTTACACGTGCTTAGATTTATGAGAGAAACACAGGTGTGTAGGATTTGTGTAGCCTGATGTTTCAAAAAGCAGTTGCTCCAAAACCGAGCGAGAGCAGAGCCAAGAGAGGTCACTCACTCCTGCAGCGCCGCCCATCCTCGGCGAGGACGAAGCCCTGGGAGCATCTGCACACATAGGAGTCGCCCTTGCTCACGCAGACGTGCTCGCAGCCGTGGGAGTTGGAAGAGCAGACGTCCTTCCCTGAGGAGAGAGCAGGCCACGTGCAGCCCGGTCAGTGTGGACACCGCCCCCGAGTCAGCGAGCCGAGGCTCAGGTGAGCCATTCAAATGAGCCGTCTCAGTGTCAGCTGTGTTTTTGAGGCAGGGTCTCACGATGTCACCCAGGTTGGCCTCAAACTCAGGGCAATCCTGCCTCAGCTTCCTGAGCTTGAGGATTACAAGCCTGTGCCACCAGGCCTGGCAAAAGCAAGTGAACTTTTGCCTTAACTGAAAAAGGATTATTTGGCCAACTGGGGCAGTGTTGCAAAACCAAGTAAGACACTGACAAAATCCACAAAAGGAGGAAGAACAGCCAGACTTTCCCAGCGGGTAAGATGTCCTGCCCTGAGCTCTTCTAAAGCCCCTCTCTGAGCTGCCATGTCCGCATCGCTCTTCCTCGGGGCGCCCAGTTGTTTGTTCCGATACCAGTCTGGAAGCGGTTTTGAAGGTGATTTTCAGATGAGATTAACATTTAAGTAGACTGAGTAAGCAGATTTCCTTCCATGATGTGTGCGGGCCTTAACCAA
>PVIR01025829.1:0-24504 GCA_004026965.1 Petromus typicus | reverse complement strand
GAGGCAGAGGCAGGAGGATTGTGATGTGAGTTTGAGGCTGAGCTCAGGGCCAGCCTGAACCACAAAGCGAGACCCTGTCTCAAAAAACCTAAAAAAAAAAAAAAAAAGACCACAGACTCCAGAGACTGGTGGGCTGAACTAGAGTCATGGAACTGCTGTTTGCATTCTATATGATTTGTACATACAATCTATCTCCACCTTCCTCATCTGTAAAATCGAGATATTCATGGAAATTCTCTCATATGGTTATTGAGGATCAAATAAGTTCGTATTCGTAAAACACTTACGGCATTACCTAGCACAAAATGTTATATGTGTGTTAAATGTAAAGTAAAATCAAAAGGCATTAGATTGACCACACCTGTCAAAATAATCAAAAGGCAATAAGAGCAACAGTGCCCCTTGAAATGCGCTTCTCCTCTTTTCAGGATGAACGCAACTTTGGATGGTCGGATGGGAAGCATCTTCATTTTAGTCGCTGGAATGAAAATAGTGAACAGCTTGAAGACTGTGTGATGTTAGACACGGATGGGTTCTGGAAAACAGCTGATTGCGATGATAATCAACCTGGTGCTATTTGCTACTATCCAGGAAGTATGTGAATTTTCATTCTTAAATTACCAGTCTCTAAAGAATTATAGGTCAGATGTGTTATAAAATCTAGTTTTATAATTAGTTAAAAATTATAATCATGCTCTTTTTTACAAGAAAATTCATTGCAAAAAATGTGCATTCAAGTAGAATTTATTTTGTTAACAATTTTTATTTTAGATATCTTTTCCTGACAATATTCACTTTTTCAGTGTTTCATTTTAATTTTTATTAGTTTATTAGTGTTTATTAATTTTTTATTTCATTTTAATTTTCAGTGCATAATGTTTACATTGCTTGCGTGGAGTTGGTACCCATACAAAACACACCTTCATTTGCTTTTTCATTCCCTTTTCCCCCTATCTTTCAATCCTCCCTCTCTCGATCCCCTTCTCATCTGAAAGAGATTATCTCCCTACTGCCTATCATTCATCTTTTGCTTTGCTTCTTATTTATAATTTACATTTCTCATTCAAGACAAGCCATGTGATACATAAGCTTGTGTGTCTGATTTATGTCATGTAATGTGGCCTCAGAGTACATCCATTTTCCTACAAATGACTCGAGTTTAACTTTGTTGATGGCAGAGTAGTAGTTCATTGTGTGTAATACTGTGTCTTCTTTTTTTTTCTTTATTAGCACCTGTTTGCAGTACATAATGATTACATTTACCATGGAGAGTTTGCACAGTTCATAACACATCTTAATTCTGATTTCTGTCTCTTGCTCTTCCCCTCCCTCACTTCTTCCTCTCCCTATTATTCTCCTTTCCATTTGCAAAAGCTCACTCGCTCGCTCACTGGTCAGAAGCAACCTCCTGTCCTACAGCTCTGTCCATGGACAAAATAGAGCAAAAGCTCTATTTCCACTTTTGCTCAACTTAAAAAAAAAATCCCCTTTCCTTTCCTTCTCTTCTCCTCCTTCCATCTCTTGTCCTCCTTTCCATTTGAAAAAGATCTCCCACTTTCTAGTATCTCTTTTATGTTGCTCTTTATTTACACTTTGAATTTCTCACTGATTGGCATTTCAAGCCTCATTTTACATAGCCATTGTATTTATATTGTCTCAGAAAACTTGTCTTTGTGGAATTCTCTCATAATTCTTCACATCAACAGCTAACATTACTTTCATAAGCTTCTGTTAAGATTCATTTTGCTGCAAGTTGTATCAACATCTTTAACCACACTTATGCCAACAGAGACATTTAGACTCCTGAGTAGGGACAGAGCCAAGCTTCCTGGAGAATGGAAACTAGGAGCCCCTGCATGCCCCCTTCCTCCTGTCATGTCTGTTTCTCTCTGTGTGTCTGCACCCTGCTCTTTTCATGCTTTCTGCTTCTCTCTGCACATAGTAGAAAGTGGCAGCTCTGCAATCTTTACTTGTACTGTAGCTGGAGATGAATTAGTGATTTCTGAATTTCTGAATTCCCCTTCCACATTCTTAGACTCTGATGGACTCAGCCTGAGTCAGGCGTGCAGCTGCCCATATTTGTGAGTTTGTGGTGGATCTTTACACACAGTGAAGATTCTTCACTGCCAAAAGGTGTGGTTGTGAGGTGTTGAATGATCTTTAGAATTACATATTAAATCACTTTGACTTACTTTGAGTAGAGCCTATCTGTATTTGTATCATCTTGAACATATAGTGTTTTTATGAAATGAAAAAAAAAAAAAAAGCACCAGATTGTCCAGAGGCCGCATTATAAATAATTTTCCTGTTTGATTTGGTTAAAGTAACTCAGAACATCAAGTATTCCATTAAAATGTCCCTTTAAAATTAGAAATGTCAGTGAGAAGAAACCCAAAGTTATAGTAGGTGATTGCTATTAATAATATGTTTGTATAGTTTCTGCACAGTGGCCCCTTACACTTGACATTTTGATAGTGCATGAAGGCAGAGATGCATTAAACCTAAAAACACTTCCTTTTCTACAGCTTTCTGCTTTACAAAGGGGCTAAGGAAACAGTGATAATTTCCTCCCTGTGAAAGGTGAGTTTCTTGTTGCTACATGTGAGCATAAGTAGAGGAGAAGCATTAGCAGGCTATTATTTCTAGGCCTCCTATTTCTGACAAATTCAAGCTAGTGACTACAAATAGAAATTAGCATTGTATCTCATATTAGAATTCTTATCTCCAACTCTTTTTCTAGATGAGACTGAGGTCAAACCAGTTGAGGAAGTTAAATGTCCGTCTCCTGTTCTAAGCACCCCATGGATACCATTTCAGAACTCTTGCTATAATTTCCTGTTAACAAAGAATAAACATATAGCAATGACACAGGATGAAGTTCATTCCACATGCCAGAAACTGAGTAAGTATATTCTGCTATCATCATGTATTAAGTCATGCTAATTCTTTTAAAAGTTGCCTGTATTATAAGTATTTCTAACCAGCACTAGTAACTAAATCTCCAAGGTGTTTAGCTTTTAACTTCTGCATTATCAATTACAGAGTATCAAAATGTGATTAGTTTAGATGGAAATTATATGAGTAACTTCTTTACTCACCCACTTGAGAATTAGTCTGCCTTGCTATGTGTAAACAAAACGTATTCTTTAAAAGGAAAAGAAATTTCACTAAAAAGGAGAAAAATGGACATTAAATGGGTAGATTAAGGGCAAAATGAAAATTGGTTAGCTTGAGTAGTTAACTGTACAACTATGCTTACAAGAAATAAACATTTCATACTTCCTGCTCTCAAGACTCTGGAGATACCAACAGCGAAATCCACTGAGGTTTTCTGACTTTTGAACAGTGTAACTAATGGAAATGTGAACTTTGTGGAAAGTTCCTACAGACCATCAAACTGTTATTCCCTAATTTGTGTTCTGTACTATAAGAAATACGAACTAGTTTAACTTAGTTTAAACCATTGTTTCCAGATGTTTTAATCATGCAGACTTTCTAAACTACCACGTTCATTTCCTAAGATATGTATTTTGAGATATATTAAACTTGTTCTACCTTAATAGTGATCTCCAAAGAAAAAGAGCTATGTCTTGGAGTTATCCAAGAAATTTCTTTAATTACATAAAGTGATTGATAATGTATCATTAGTACAGATGGATGTATGCCCCCTGTTGGTGAACTTTAAATGGGGAAAGTACAGAGAATTTGTGTTTTAAATTGTGTGCTTAGCTGCTACTTTTCCATTAGACTGTAAGACCAAATTGAACATCAAAATTTTGAAAATTTCTTAATCTATTTTGTATAACAAGAGTTTAAATATAAATGTTTGTTTTACACGTAAAAATTTTGAAGAATTTGAACAGAAAGTTTTGAAGAATATGAACAAGAAAGGAAAACTTTCCAAACTTATCAGACAAAATAGTGTTTTGCTTAAGTAATTATTAAAATTGTTGACTATTTTTCATTTAACAGATTCAAGATCTCATATTCTGAATATTCGAAATGAAAAAGAGAATACATTTGTTCTTGAACAACTCATGCACTTTAATTCTATGGCTTCATGGGTAATATTAGGGATAATTTATGAAAGTAAGTTGTAAATATCTCATTTTTATGCTTTATTATTGCCTCACTGTAACCTTCTTATCAAGCTGCAAAAGTATAGGTCTTCACAATATATCAGTATACAAATTATAATCACCTAGAGGCTGAAGTGTAGTTCAAGTGGTAGAGAACTTGTCTGGCACCTCTGAAGCCCTGGGTTCAATCCCAAGAACTGCAGAAAATAAATTCATTAATTAAACTAAAGTATAAGTAAAATCATGTATTTGACTTTTATCCTAAAAAGACAGTTTTTGTGGGCTAGGGATTTAGCTCAGTGGTTCAGCGCCTGTCTTGAAGCACAAGGACCTGGGTTCCATCCCCGGTCACCACATACCATACTGGGTGTGGAGACTCTCTTGCCCAGCAGCAATCAGTACCACATACCACAGTGCCGGGCGTGGTGGTTCACGCCTGTAATCCCAGCACTCGGGAGGCAGAGGCAGGAGGATTGCTGTGATGTGAGTCTGAGGCTGAGCTCAGGGCCAGCCAGAGCTACAAAGTGAGACCCTGTCTCAAAAAAAACAGTTTTTGTGCCTATGCCAATGTCATTATTATATCTTTCCCCTCAACCTTAAAGAGTTAAATGAAGGAAAATAATTGCCTTTCTCCATTCTTTCTTCTAGCAACTCAGCACTAAAACTGACCACCCTCTCATGCAAATCTCTATACTTACTTTATATCCTTACTAACTCTGTGGGATGGATGAGAGCAGAATTACTTCTCTATTAACATTACACTACATGCAAGGGTCTATGACATTGTTTTGAGGCATGCCTATCAAAAGCAACATAAAAAGGAGACTCCAGGTCTGACATTCGGATACGAATTTTAGATTAAAAATCACAAATACAAAATATAATTCATATTTTTTTTTTGGAAATAGAGTTTTTCTGTCTCTTTCAGGCTGGCCTTGAACTTATGCCAATCCCCTTGTCAGCTTTCTGGATGCTGGGATTATAGACGTGTGTGAATTATTACTTCTGGTGACATAAAAGTTCTTAAAACCCTAAGTCTAACATGGGGAGGGGATGAACCAGAGGTAGAGTAGGAGGTAAACTGAATTACTGTACTCAAATCTGAACATTTTTAAAAATAGACTTTTTATTTGTTATCTAACCTGCTTATTACAATTGGCAATTAAATCCAATAAATGTTTATTGTTTGCAGGAGGGTTGGGAAAATTAACTGGTAAGTGGTAGATAAAATTTGAGTTCCCATTCAAAGATGAATTCATCACAGTAAGACTTGATGATAAGATCTTGATGATAAGATCAGTGTCAGTAAGACACTGAATCGCTTCTTCAATCACACTACATGAGTAGCAGAGGGAACAGATGGACAGAAATGACATAGAAAGCTTTTAGGCATTACCTGAAAGTGGTTGGAGAAATAGTAGGTCTTGTATTAAGCAATCAGGAACAAACCCCATACATAGAGATTTAAATGTCTAAAATACTTTGTAGTTATCAGAAACAGATTTAAATGTTTTCTATATTCTCAAAAGGGATTTTCAGAAATGAAGATATTTTTTAAGCTATTTTACAAAATATATGGGTAACAGGTGTATAGAAACATAAAGATGTTTTAAGCAAATAATAAATATGGTTTAAGTTTAATTCTTACTGATTAAATTCATATCCACAAGTCATGCTTTTTAGTTACTTAAAAATATTTACAGAATATGTAATTCTATATATTACTCATACAAGAAACTTTGTTTTTGAAACCTTCCAACTTTTCAACAGACGGACCATAAATTTAAAAAAATAAAAAAATTATGATAACATGGTAACCAAGAGGCACTTCAAGCCAGGTTTCTAAAAAGTGAATTTTGGCTGGGGATTTAGCTCAGTGGTTCCAGCACCTGTCTTGCAAGCTCAAGGGCCTGGGTTTGATTCCCTGGTAACCACATACAACACTGGGTTTGGAGACTCACGCCCAGCAGCAACCAGTACCACATACCACAGTGCCGGGCGTGGTGGCTCACGCCTGTAATCCCAGCACTCGGGAGGCAGAGGCAGGAGGATTGCTGTGATGTGAGTTGGAGGCTGAGCTCAGGGCCAGCCTGAACCACAAAGTGAGACCCTGTCTCAAAAAAAAAATAAAAAAATAAAATAAAAAGTGAACTTTACTTAGAGTAGTTTTAGAAATGTACCACTGTATGTTTGATTGGTCAGAAAAGAGATAGCTTTAAAGTATGAGAAAAGGAAAAAGAATTTGGGAACCATAAGGTGATATAAAACACTAAACAAAACACAAATCATAGTCAGGCTTGTAATGCCAACCCCACTGGGAGGCTGATGCAGGGCAAGTTCAAGCCCAGGTTGAGCAGTTTAGTGATTTAATGAAACACTGGGGAAATGGCTCAGTGTGAAGGCCTTGCGTTCAATCCCCAGTACGGAAGAGGGGTCTAACCCACTTGCATAGTATTTTTAATGTGTCATTGATGCTGACAGACATTTAAGTGTATTGCCTTGGGAAACGAGTAATCAATAAAAGCTAGGAATAGCTAGGACAGCAGCGAGTATGTGCAGGTAATTATGACATCACTGATCCTATGGACTTAGAATTGTAATAATCCCCGCAACTTTTTGAACTCTTTATTGAGACATATTCCTATATCATGCAGTTCACCCACCAGAAGTGTACAAATTATGGCTTATAGTGTAGTTATGGAGTTGTACAATTATCACTACTCCCAAAGAGAAATATGGGGTCATGAAGACTTACCCATGTTTTCTTCTAAGGGTTTTATAGTTTTAGCTCTCACATCTAGGTTTGTATTTTGTTTTGAATTAGCTTTAATGAACAGTGACAGCAAAGCGCTTCATGTTTCTCAGGTAGATGTCCAGTTATTTGGCACCATTTGTCAAGAAGACTACACTTTTCACAACGAACGCTTGTCATCTTAAAATAAAGTTAACCTTATGTGTACACAATTGCATACTACTTATGTCCAGAGAAGAAATTTCTCACTGTGCAATACATGAATGATTTTTTTAAATAAAATAACTATGTTCCTTTCCATTTCATTTAAACATACAAGAGAAATGGATATTTGATGGAAAGTAACAAAATATTAAATTATTGAATGATGTAATTTCTATTTTCATGTTTATAATTTATATTTTCTAAATTAAAAATAAATGATTTACTGATATGATCACAAAATATTTTAGCAAGATATACATAATCAGATAACCATTTGGAAAATTAAAAGAAAGAAGAAAAAATTAGTCATTTGAAATAACCTTTTAACTGTAATGTTTAAATTAATCTCTAAGCACAGAAAAAAACTGTGTTTCTTCTGTAGATAATTCCCTGATGTGGTTTGATAAAACCTCGCTGTTATATACGCACTGGCGAGCAGGAAGACCAGCTGTAAAGGATGGCAAGTTTTTGGCTGGTTTGAGTACTGATGGCTTCTGGGATATTCAAACCTTTAAAGTTGTTGAGGAAATACTTCCTTTTCAAAAGCACAGCATTCTCGCTTGTAAAATTGAGATGGGTAAGTATGTGGAGGCCCAGGGAAGAGCACCGCTCATGTGCTGGGTTTTGTGAGTGCTCCCTCAGTTCCATATGAGGTGCTACCGAGGCGACATAGGAGGAGATAGCATCACTTCTTTATCAAATGTAGCTTAGCCTCATCTTGTGTATTTGGTACAGAAGAAAGTGATCAGTGAAAGCAAGCAAAGCCTCGAAGAGGTGGTGACACGTGGTGGAACCTTGATGGATGGACACGACTTTTATAAATAGGAAAAAAAATCTGTTCAGGTAGAATTTTGACATTCCAGGCAAAATGAATGCCTTTCCATTTTGCCTAATGAAAAGTTAAAATAATTCCATTTTAATAAATAAGCCTATTTTAAACTGCATGTTATACCTGAAGTTTTCACAGCTTAGCAACTCCTGTCACTACTGCTCTTCTCTGAGCCTTCTGTCACAGACTCCATGATAACGATATCCGGGCTGGTCATCCTCCACTTCCCAAAGACGATTTGTATCAACACTCTCCTTATAATCAGTTATTTGAGTCCATATAAACTTCTAAGATTCTGGAAACTAATCCCCGTTCTTAATTCTAAACTTTCTCCTACCCTCTATTATTTCTTGCATTCTTGCTCATTCAGAATCTTTTCTCAATGAAATTGAGAGTCATCCTCTGTGTGGAGTGATTCCAATTTCAAATTTGTATTTTTGCTTATGTTTTCTTCCTGCCAAGAAGCTTTCCATTTGTTTGTGGGGGATTTTTTGTTTTTTGTTTTTTTTGTTGTTTTTGTTTTTGAGACAGGGTCTCGCTTTGTGGTTCAGGCTCGCCC
Organism: Petromus typicus; assembly: GCA_004026965.1. Taxonomy (NCBI): domain Eukaryota; kingdom Metazoa; phylum Chordata; class Mammalia; order Rodentia; family Petromuridae; genus Petromus; species Petromus typicus. Next base: position 16,081 of record PVIR01025829.1, on the reverse strand, counting down.
TGAGCTCAGCCTCAAACTCACATCACAGCAATCCTCCTGCCTCCGCCTCCCAAGTGCTGGGATTACAGGCCTGAGCCACCATGCTCGGCAGTGTGGTATGTGGTACTGATTGCTGCTGGGCATGAGTCCCTATGCCCAGTATTGTATGTGGTTATCGGAGATCAAACCAGGGTCCTTGAGCTTGCAAGACAGGCGCCAGAACCACTGAGCTAAATTCCTTGCCCCCTCTTGTTTTTTTTTAATTTAAAAAATTTTCACCTCAGAATTGCTTTAAATGTGCAGAAAAGTTACATGCAGTAGTACACCGTCTCCATATCTCCCTCTGCCACTTTGCCCTGTTTTTGACATCTTACATTACATTTGTATGATATATTTGTCACAACTAAGAAGCCCATTTTGATACATTTTTATCATGGGCTAGAATACATACATTTTTATATTCCCTTAGTTTTATCTAATATCATTTGGCTGTCCAAGATTCCATCCAGAATATTGGATTGCATTCAATTATAAGTTCTTCTTGGCCTTGATCTTTCTTCAGACTTTTCTTGGTTTGTTTTTTATCATTCTGGCAGTTCTGAGATGAGCTGAGCATATATTTTATAGAGTATCACTCACTGTGTGTTATTTCTCATGATTGAATGGAGGTTTTACAGTGAGAGGGGAAACCCACAGGTAACAGGTATCCTTTTCCTTTTATGATATGAATGCTGTAAAGATATCTGTCACAACTGATTTCAGTGTTGATCACTTGGCTTATGGGGGTGTTTGCTAAACTTCTCTATTGTAAAATAACTCTTTCCTCTCTTCCGCACTGTACTCTCTGTAAAGAAGTTACTGTGCTCAGTCCATAGTTACAGGCTAGAGGGTTACCCTCCACCTTCCTACAAGATGACTGACTATATCAATTATTTGGGATTTTGCATAGATATATCTGTTCTCGCCAAATTAATATCCATACTCATGGTGATTTTGTGTTCTGATTTTTTAACACTTCTTTCTACTTATCTTCTTTTCTTTTTAATTTTATCTAACTTCTAATTTATGTGAATTCATAGTTTTTTATTTTACACTTTGGATTATTATACAACAAGCTACATTAGTAGTTTGCTCAATTTGGTCTAGCTTTGGCCATTGAGAACTCTTTCCTTTGACTACAGTGCTCCTTTGGAGCACCCTTATCATTGTGGTTTTGTTTACTCTTTTGTTTTCAACACTTCCTTACTTTCTGGATAATTTGTTTCTCTGAAGTCTTAAATTCTCCTAATCTCCATTTCAAGCAGATTTCCTAAGGCCTCTGATGCAGGTAAATCTCTCCATCATAGTTAATCTCACACACCCTAAAGGATAACAATTTTACAATCATTTCTCTCTCAACTATCAATCAAACTGTTGTTTTCTCTCTCAACTATCATGTGCACTTCTTAAATAAAGACCATGTTTATATATTTTTAAATCAATGAGGTAATTACAGTATTATGACCTTATTATATGTCTTGTGGCAATAATAAAAATAAAATATGAATTTGACTTCTCTTATGAATAATAGATTCAATTTTATTTAATTTTAAAATGGTTTTGTTATTTTACCCAAAATGTGCATCTAAAATGCTTTATTGACTAACATTTTTTAAAATACTGTAGTTGACTACAAGGAAGAGTATAATACTACACTGCCACAGTTTATTCCATATGAAGATGGTGTTTATAGTGTTATTCAGAAAAAGGTAACATGGTATGAAGCATTAAACACATGTTCTCAAAGTGGAGGTCATTTGGCAAGTGTGCATAACCAAGATGGCCAGCTCTTTCTGGAAGATATTGTAAAGCGTGACGGATTTCCACTCTGGGTTGGACTATCAAGTCATGACGTAAGTCTTGTTCCATTTTTCATGAATTTTCCAAGACTGTTACTTTAAGGGTTGAAAATTCGAGCATAAAATATTAACTCAAAATATAATATCTTGTTAAGTCCTTGGATTCTGCTTGCACAACATAGTGATTTCTTACCATCAACTAAGCGGTACAAGTTAAAACTTGTATTTGTAGAGTGTACATATAGAATGCAAACAGCCAAGCCACCCTCTGAGCCCGTGGATTCATGTCTCAACAGCACCTCTCTAACCTTTTGGGAGAGGACTAATTGCAGAGCTAGTGTAAACAAAATAGAATCAGGAAAGCTGGAGTTTTAATATTAAAAACAGCTTTTCCATTTATATGCTAGGTTCTCATGAACAATTTAACTTTTGTGTCTCTATTTCTTCAGGATAATAATGATTTCATTGAGATTTTAACACAGAGATTTATGTAGTTTGTCAGCTAAAATTCTTAACATGACTGGGACTTAAAAACATACATTTTCGGGCTGGGGATTTAGCTCAGTAATTCCGGTGCCTGTCTTGCAAGCCCAAGGACCGGTAACCACATACAATACTGGCCATGGAGACTTACACCCAGCAGCACTCAGTACTACATACCACAGTGCCTGTAATCCCAGCACTCAGGAGGCAAAGGCAGAGGCAGGAGGATTGCTTTGATGAGGGTTGGAGGCTTAACTCAGGGCCAGCCTGAACTACAAAGCAAGACCCTGTCTCAAAAAAAAAAAAAAAAAAAAAACTCATACATTTTCTTCCCATTTTTCCCCATAGAAGTTAGCACTACTGAAGACTGATCTGATAAACATATCTGTGTCACCATTTAATCCTATTAATTAGTAAAAGTATGTGTTTATAACAATGTCTGGTTTACAAAGATAGTCATCTAATGAGATTAAAGTTGTAGGTTTTATTTAATCTTCAGAACAAAGTTGAGAAAATAAAAGAAGGAAATGGTAGCAAGTTAAGATTGATTCAAAGAACAATAAAAAGTAGCCTTCCATTTTTACCTTCTTGGGAAGTATTTTCTAGCCCCGGCTCTGGACGGCCTCTATAACATCAGAAATGTAGCCAGAAACCCAAACAACAAAGCTACAAAACACAGAAAATAATATTCAGGACAATGTGAATATTAGGACTGTAAATCTGTAATTATGATAAATGTAAGCCATTTATTAGTATGTCTTTTAAAGTATTACATAAACTCGTCCTTTTAAAAAAGATCCAGAGTACAGAAATTCAGTGTCACACTTTAAAGTCCTACTTAAAGAGCATTAAGGCAAATATCCCAAGTCAGCGCATCACAGTAAGTCTGATTTCACAGATAGGTCCAGAGCTGCAGTATTTACATGCAAATAATCAACCCTCAGTTCCAATGGTTCTTAAAGTATGTATTTTTCTTAATGGTCTTATTTGAAGTCATACATCTGAGCTCAGGTTATCTCTATTATTGTTAAACAGGGAAGTGAATCAAGTTTTGAATGGTCTGATGGCAGTGCACTTGACTACAGGCCATGGAAAAGCCTAAAATCACCTGGAAATTGTGTGATTTTGGATCCAAAAGGAATTTGGAAACATGAAAAATGCAACTCTGTTAAGGATGGTGCTATTTGTTATAAATCTACAAAATGTAAGTCTTGACTTTTAAATAACTATGAATTACTAAACTATGATATTTATACACATGGCTACATACTCAATGAAATTTTTAGTTTTTAAGTAAGGGTTATTCACATATTCCATAAAATTAATTTTAATATTTTAAAATAGAAATAAGTATTCCTTTCAGGTAATTTGTTCCTATAGACTTGCAGTCATGGTATCAACTGGGTATATTTTATTGTTGAATCTGTGAATTCTTGTTGCATATGTCACTTTGTGTAGCCAAGTAGTATTCTATTTATATATAGATAACCACATTTTCTTTATCCAGTTATCTATTGAAGGGCATTTGGAATTATATGTTAACTATAAACATATCTTTGTAGTATGATGACTCAGGCTCTTGGGGAAGATAGCTAGCAAGATAGCCAGATCCTTTTGAAAAAGTGAAGTATTTCTCTAAGGTTCAGTTAAGTACTAACTTTTCAATTTTTAGGCACAGAAAATAAATAGAAGTCTTTAAAAAACTATTGGAATACATGAGGATATGGACAAATTAAACACATACAGCTGGTAGGATGGTAAAATGATACAGTCACCATAGAAAATGGTATAGTGATTCTCCAAAACTTAAATATATGATTACAGTACCATATGATTCAGAAAATTCACTTCCAGGTATATATTCAAAACAAAGACTAAAATAAGGAATAGTCTCATGCGTAATCCCAGCTAACTGGGAGGCTGAAGTGGGACGATTACAAGTTCACAGTTCAAGTCCAACCTAAACAACATAGCAGACTCTCTCCCCCAAAAAATCCCAAGAAAACAAAAGCCCACATAGGTATATGTAGAACATGTTTTTGGTAACTCAATTCATAATAACCAAAAGATGGAAGTAACCTAAGTATCTGTCCATAGCAGAATGGATGAGCAAAATATTGTGTGCACACACACAGACACATACAGAGGAGTATTATTCAATCATAAAAACACATGCTACAGTGCTACATGTGTTACACATACTACAATGTGGCTGAACCCTAAAGGGATACTAAGAGAAATAGCTGATCACCAAAGGACATCCATTTGCCTATAAATGTCTCTAGTTTGTCACTTTTTATAGCCAAGTAGTATTCCATAATATATAGATAACCACATTTTATAGCCAGATCCTATGGATTTCTAGTTTCAGTTCTTTGAGACATCATTATACTGATTCCCACAATGGTTTTACTAGTTTACATTCCCACCATCAATGAAGAAGGTTTCTTTTTTCACCCTAGCCACATCAGAATATCTATTGTTTGACTTCCTAATTGTTGCCATTCTTTCCAGAATAAGATAGAATCTTAGGGTTGTTTTAATTTACATTTTTCTAATGACCAGAAATATTGAACATTCTTTGGTGTATCTGTTGGCCATTTGCATTTCTTTCTGTGTGAAGTGTCTGTTCATTTCTCTTGCATTTCTTGATTGAGCCTTTAATTTTCAGAGGTTTGGAGTTCTTTGTATACTCTAAATGTCAGTCTTCTGTCTGAGGAATGGCTGGGAAAAAAAAATTTTTTCCCATTTTGCAGGATCTCTTCATACTATTGATTGTTTGTTTTTCTGTATTGAAGCTTTTTAGTCTGATATAGTCCCATTTGTTGATCTTTGCTGCTGTTTCTTATATAATTGTTATTCGGTTTGGAAAATCCTTTTCTTCACTATGTATTCAAGTGTTTTATCACTTTTATCTTACAAAAAGGTTTAATGTTTCATGTTAATGTTTAGATCTTTGGTCTATTTTAAGTTAATATGTTGTGAGAGATTAGGGCCAGTTTAATTCTTCTGCAAACAGGTAAACAGTTTCCCAGCACATAGTGTTACTTTTTAATGGACACAGAGTTTCAGTTTTGCAAGCCTAAAACGTTCCTGTGATAGACTGTGGCTAACCGTTTCACTAAAATGTGAATTACTTAATGCCTGTAAACTATATACTTAAAAGTAGTTAACACGCTAACTTGTATGTGATGTGTATTTTCCCATGGTACAAAAAATTAGATCTTCTTGAACATAAGAATCGCAAACTTCCCACAGTTCAAGCCCTTGTTCTTTAAAAACAAATGCAATATTTGGAAGTAGAACTTCCCAGGAATACAAAGGATGGAGAATATGTGCAACCCCAGGCACCCCAGCCTCAGATTACACTAGAAACAAGTAAACAATAAAGATATCTCCACTTGATTCTAGTGTGAGACATACTGTTTTAAAAGTCCTCCAACCCTAGAGATGGTTCGATGTGATTCACATCTAATGATGCTGTACACAGTTAATCCCAGCACAACAGTGGAGCCTCCACAGTATTCCTGAAACAAACCAACTATTTTTCACAATGCAGTAGAAGCAATAACTTGCTAGTAATTTCACCTTCCACCACAGCCTCAATGAGGAGTTGTCAGAGTTTTATAGACTTTATGAAGAAATTTGGCAAACTAGTGTTAATCAGCAGCATCTACTAAACTTACCCAAGGCTCTAGGTGTTGAACTAAAAAAAAGACTTAGATCTCAAACTGGTATCCTTGCAGCATAATAAAAGACAAAGCTAATCAAATAACTGAAATTCAAAAAGATCAAGCCTGGCTTCTAACAGAAGGCAGGGAAGCAGAAGGTAGTATAGGCCACCAAAAGTCTTCAGAGGAAAGAAACAGAAGCAACCATTTTTCTGGAACCCCAGAGACTACAAGTAAGAGAGACCCTGGCCTACCGAGACCTGGATAAAAATCAGAGAAAGCTTTGAGTTACTGGAGGAGGTGCAGCCCACGTGCACAACAGTCTGGGTTGAGATTACTGGTGAAACTAGATCAGATAATTATTAGATAATCTGTAAGTCACCCCAGGAGGGTTGCTGGTGTACCCTGTAGTCTCATATCTCTTCTTTGGGGATTAATTATAGGGATTAGGGGCACTAACCTCATTACAAAGGCTCATCATGTTACTTAGTACAATTAAAAAATAAAACTGTATAAATGAAAATTTTTTAAAGAGCCATACCTAATGTTTTTGTTGTTATTGTCATGCAAGAGATTTTGCTAAAGTGCTATTGTGCTTTATAAACTAAATTAACAAGATATTACTTGTAAGTGTAATTCCTAAAATTGATTTTTTGTATATCTCGATAAATTTAGGTTTATATTTTCAAAATAAAGGAAAATCCAAGGAAGTATGAGAGCGATGGGAAGGTAGATGAAGATGAAAAAAGAATCAAGATGTAAAGTGCATATGTACTACATACTGGGGGAGGAATCCACAGAAAGGAAGACTTTTCATTATTTCAGAGTTATTTTAGGCGTACTCATTCTGCATATGCTTCTTTCTCCAGTCTGTCTTTCTACTTCTTTTTACTTTAGTTTAAATCCCCATTAGAAGACTAAGTATTTTCCTTTTCTACTGTCGTTAAGTTTTAAAATTGGTATTCCAGAAAAAGAACTAGAATGTGTATTCATAGTGTATGGCCTGTGGCTTTCTCTGATAAGTTTATTGAATTAAATGCTTTTTATGCACAAAAGCAAGAGTTCATGCAGGGCATTTAATGTTATTTAGGTAGACAGTCACTGTTTTGTGCACTGTTACAGCTGTGTATGACGTTTCCACAGCTCAAGAGCGGTCCCTGCACACATATTCATCAAGATGTCCAGCAGCCAAAGAACATGGGTCACAGTGGATCCAGTATGGGGCTCACTGCTACTGGGCTGACCAGATGTTGCACAGTTTCTCTGAGGCCAAACAGCTGTGTCGAGAACTTGGTGAGTTACCACTTGTCGATTTTCTTTGACTTGATAATTTAACTCTTACAAATTTTTCTTAAGGAAATAACTATAAATAATGTTTATATTTTGGAAAACATTTTAAAGTACTTGCCATAAAGCATTAGAACCTTATTGCCCTGCAATAGGGAAATGGTAGAGAATTTATGAGATAAGTCGTTAGTGGGATATTGGAATAGCTCATTAAAAATTATCAGTGTAAGAATAAGTACATGGGAAGTAAAAACAAGTGGGAAGAAGTGGGCTTAACATGCTAAGCAAGCTATTGAAACGTGAGAAACATGAAACACCTTTAAATATAGCTAGGTATACTTAGATAAAAAGATTAAGAGGCAAACATTTTATAAAGTTGCTAAGCAGTAAATAAAAATATAGATTATTTATTAATTATTAACCAGTTAAACTTAGTCTGATCAGAATAGTGTTTGTCCCTGCTGAATAGGATCACACACACCATTGGGACACTGTAAGGTACATGACTTTGTCTTTAGATCCACCTATTTGAGAAAGAGCAACACTGACAGGCTCTCGCCCATGATAAATTTAGACTATAGTCAAAAGTGTAAAATGACTTCTGGACAAACTACCTTGAGGATTTCCAAGATATAAATGTTTCATTTGCCTGCATGTTGGGGTAAAGGTTTAAGCAGGCAGGTGGCATTTAGCTCATTTATTTTGCTCTTTTGAAGACACTTGCATGGTTAAAAAAATCTCCTAGTTATTAACTTAATGACATAATGAGAATTTGAATATGGGAATGGTCGCCTGTTAGACATTTAAGGACATGACAAACAATTATAAATTTGTATGTATTCTGAAAGTCAGAAACCTCTTCCTCCTAAAGGATTACCAGGGCCAGCCTGAACTACAAAGCAAGACCTTGTCTCAAAAAAAAAAAAAAACAAAAAAACCCAAAATAGTGCCAGTTAAGTATTTTGAAGAAATACAAAATTTTTCTATACAGATTTTCAATTTGAATGTATTTCTAACTTTTTTGGAATTATAGTAGTTTTAAATTTTGACATAAACATTGTTTTTAAAAAATGGGCCAGGGACTTAGCTCAGTGGTTCCAGCACCTGTCTTGCAAGCTCAAGGGCCTGGGTTCAATCCCCGGTAACCACATACCTATACTGGGCATGGAGACTCACGCCCAGCAGCAATCAGTACCACATACCACAGTGTCGGGCGTGGTGGCTCACGCCTGTAATCCCAGCACTCGGGAGGCAGAGGCAGGAGGATTGCTGTGATGTGAGTTTGAGGCTAAGCTCAGGGCCAGCATGAATTATAAAATGAGACCCTGTCTCAGAAAAAACAATCACTGGTTAAAGCTTGACTATTTCAATGATCTTGTTCATGATAGATTTTTTCAAATGACTAGTTCAGAATAAACCATTATACTATTTATTTGTCTTCTTTCAACAGACCGTTCTGCAACTATCGTCAGCATAAAGGATGAAAATGAGAATAAATTTGTGAGCAGATTAATGAGGGAAAATAGTAATATTACCATGAGAGTTTGGCTTGGGTTATTTCAACATGCTATTGGTAAGTGACATGTTTATGAGGACAGTGTACAAAGGGAGTTCTAACTTGTCCTAAACACTAAGTCAGCTTTGCTGAAGAATGGCAAGTGGTGACCAGATCAAGTGCTTCTCTGTGGTGAATAAGCTAGCTCCACTGGCTGTTCTGCAGGCTTGTAAATTTTGAATGGATATGTAAATAAGTTGTTAGTAATGATGGCAATCATTAATGAAAAAGAAAATCAGGTTAAGCCCAGTGGACTTGTTCTGGTCATTTATTCCTAAGACCCTTTGGTCAACGTCAAGATTTTTTTCCCTGCAGCAATGTCTGTGCCCTATGTCCCTGCCAGGAACCCATGAGTTACTTACCTTACCATTCCAGTGTATCACTCCATAGTTTGGCCTCCTGTAACTCTGTTGTGAGAAAATTATCTTCTTTTCTCTCTCAAAATTGACTTAACTGATTTTATAGACAATTGATTTTTTTAAAAGAAAGGTATAATTTAATAGAGTAGGAGAGCTGTTTTATCCAACTTTATTCTAAGTTGAATTTTAAATAATTCAACTAAATGTGAGTGCTAAAATATTTACTATTTTTCAAAAAAATGAAATTGCAATGACCACCTGGATGAATTGGAATTGGAATTTACCCTTTCGCCACAAGGTGGTGCCTCCTCAGCTGGAAAACAAAGAATAGCATCACCCTGGGCTAAGGGAGGAAGAACACTTCAGCCACATTACTTTAATGATGGCACTTTGTTAAACAAGGGGGATGTTGATTCCCAGACATCACTTGCTCACACAGAAAATATGCCAGCATTCTATTATTCACAATGCCATATTCTGTATCAGTTTCCAATAGAACTTTATACAAAGATGAAAATGTTCTATTTCTACATTAAGACAGTAGTCACTAGTCACATATGGCTAAAGAGGACTTGAAGTATGACAAGTGCAACTAAAAGATGTACTTATACTTTTTGTTCATTTTTAATCAGTTTCATTTTTAAGTAGTGGCTATCGTGTAAGGGCAGCACCATTCTAAGAAAGTGATTTATTTGAGCCACATACTTTTAACTTGGTACTTTAGTGGCAGTGAATGTAGTTGTGTTTAATATCTTTCTGCAGATCAGTCTTGGAGTTGGTTTGATGGATCAGAAGTAACATTTGTCAAATGGGAAGATAAAAGTAAGAGAGGTGATGGAAAATGTAGCATTTTGTTAGCTTCAAATGAAACTTGGAAAAAAGTTGAATGTTCACATGGTTATGGAAGAGTTGTCTGCAAAGTTCCTCTGGGTAAGTATGTAACTGTGCTTAAGAGTAGGACAAGAGGGCTGGGGATTTAGCTTAGTGCTTCCAGTGCCTGCCTTGCAAGCACAAGGGGTGGGTTTGATTCCCAATAACCACATACAACAATGCCAGGTGTGAAGACTCACACCCACCAGCAATCAGTACCACATACTGCAGTGCGGGGCGTGGTGGCTCATGCCTGTAATCCCAGCACTTGGGAGGCAGAGGCAGGAGAACTGTTGTGAGTTCAAAGCCAAACTCAGGACCAGCCTGAACTATAAAGCAAGACCTTGTCTCAAAAAAAAAAAAAAAAGCCACTTTTGGCATTTTAAAATAAATATTAAATAAATTTATTTAATAAATATTAAAAATAAAACTCTTAATGTATGTGATTGATATCTATTTTTACCTGCATTGATTTGGGGAATAATGTCTACTGCCTGCACCACCCTTCCCCATGCTGTGAGCTTGTGAAAAAGACAGGCTAGCTTCTGTTGTCACAGAGCTTACAGTATAATGAAGGAAGCCAGAGAAGTAAACAAACAGCTCAGTTTTTCAAAGACAAGAAGATATGGAATAGATCTAAACTCTGTGTTACAAGGGATTGGTTGGTCCCTGCTCCAGGTAAGGTCATCAGGGAAGATGTCAGAATGGATGGTGCTAAAGCTGAGATCTGAATGGTCGGCCCAGTACAGGTTGGGGAAAGGCTGGGCAGGCAGAGGCAAAGCAAGGACATCAGGGAAAAACGTGAAGGCAGGTACAAGCCAGACATTTGCAGTTTGGAAGCAGAGGGTCAAGAATTCTGGCTCTCTCCTAAGTGGAATCGGAAGCTTTTAGAGGGTAAGACAAAGCAGCTATAGGGTACAGATCAAAAGTTTTGTTTGGGCCATTTTAAGTTCCCTATGTGTAAGAAAGACATCCACATAAAGATGTCAAGTACACAGTTGAATATATGAAAGAGTGGAAGTTCACTTAGAGATTGTATTAAAAGTCATAGGGCAGGGGCTGGGGATGTACCCAGTGGAAGAGCTGTTTCACTAGTGTGTGCAAGAGCTTGAGTTCTATCCCCCGCAGGGTGGTGGGGTAGATTGGAAAGCTAATCTAGACAACATTTGGAAAGTGTTTGAAGTTGAATAGCTAGGAATTAAATGAGGTCATCCTAGAGGCATCAGTCACTGGGAAGCAAACAATATGTGGCCCTAGGTAAATCAAACACAAAGATTTACAACACTTAGGGGCTTACTATCAAAATGGGACGATGTATAGGAACATTATTCCCAAAAAAATGATGGTAAAGAAGAGTGAAACAATGACAGCACTTCAGTTTCCTTGGGAAAAAAATTCTCACAGCAATAAGGAGGATTTGAGTAAAAAAGAAAAGCTTAAATTGAAAAGAAGTGTTTGAGGATAAGTTTGAATTGAGCAAGCAATAAAACAATCATATTTATTGTCTCTGATTCTACAGGAAATCCTTGACTTAGAAACTTCATTCGTTTTCAAGGGCTGGTTGTAACTCAAGTTGGTCAGTGAAGGCTTAGGCTCCGCTACACAGCCTTCAAAGTCTCTTTCCTGGACACAGGCAGATCTCATTGTCCTGCAAGAGACATTGGCCCAGATTTTTCAACTGATCCTACATGAGAAAGGCTGTTGTAATATTCTTTCCCAAACTCCTTGGGAGTTAAATCTGTATCTGAGACCATCTAGAAGTGTAAGCAGCCAGCCTTTGGGTCATAACTCAAGACTTTGTTCCTAAGTTAAAACTAAAATTCTGTTCATAACCCAAGTTGTTCGTATGTCAGTCCAGTTGTAACTCAAGGGTCCACTGACATGGTTATGTATGTGACACACAGTTTAAGAAATACAATGAATAGAGCAATTGCTGTCTTCTGTCCTCCAGTGTCACCCTTTCCCCTTCCAGGTCCTGATTACAAAGGAGTAGCCATCGCGTTAGCCGTGCTCAGCAGCTTAGCTCTCATCAGTGGACTGACCTGGTTCCTCTTCCGAAGAAACCGTTCGCAGTGGGCAGGCACCTCCTCAGTTCGGTATGAACAAGGCATGAATGAAGATGAAATTGTGTTTCCTTTTTTCCGTGACTAAATTCTCCTAAAAGTTTGCTTATTTGCACTAATGTATCAGGGAAAATGAGCCACTTAAATTTTTCCCAGCATCAGTATTTACTGTGTTCCTTTGTAGAAGTCTTCAGTACTTTATCAGTTAGCTACTTTCTGGCTGCACAGTCAATTTCTTTTACTAAATGCCACGTTTATAACTATATTTACCAGAAAGAGGCAAACTAGAAGCTAAAACTGAAGTTCAAATTGTTCACTGGGTAAAAGATTGTGGTGGTGACTACAATATGTATGTATATTAACGGCATTTTTAACAACTCAGAAAATTCAAACTAACATATTACTAGATCACACATCTACCTTTCAGTTTTTAAGCCTATCTGGCCAAATGCAAAATTAGTACCTCTAGATGAAAACCTAACTGTAAAGAATAACAACAAAAAGTCATTTGTAGTATTTGAAAAAGATTACAAAATAATGTGACTTGTTGACCTTTCACACAGCAAAATGATAACTCTTACCAAGATGTTTCTATACTACTCCAAAGATATCACATACCAATGTTACTTAAATGTATATTTTTATTCATAAGTAGCTTTAAAGAAATTTAGTATTGAACACTTTTTGAAATGTGAAAACATTCTTTTATTGATTGGGTACCCCGCAGCAATGTATTTTGTGTTTCTTGATTTAAAACTGTATGATTGCTTAAAGGAACTCAGTGAGAGATACAATTATTTGAAAATTTTACAATGTCTATCTTTCATATAGCTCATCAACTTCTTTTGGGAGGGGCACTGGGGGGTTAAACCCAGGGTGTCACACATAATAAGCACACACTCTACTACTGAGCTGCACCCTGAGCCCCTTTTATTTATCACATTGAGAGAGTATCTTACTGTTGCGCAGTCTGACCTCAAACATGTGACCCTCCTGTCTCAGCCTCAAGTACCTAGGGTCACAGGTGCCACACCACGTATCACCAATATGTCAACTTTTGACTAGAAGTTTTTAAATTAATTTATTGCCTTTTTACATGAGTTAAACAGAGAAAAGGTCTATAAAAAATGTATACATTGCATCTGTAAAAATGAGAATTTTACAGAGAAACTGTGAGATTACCACTAAAATACTTAAGATTTCATAGTTAATCCTTTCAATAATAAGAATATATTCTTGGGCTGGGGATTTAGCTCAGTGGTCACAGCGCCTGTCTTGCAAGTACAAGGACCCGGGTTAGGGTTCGATCCCCCGGTAACCACATACCATACTGGATGTGGAGACTCACCCCAGCAGCAATCAAAAAATCACAAAGGTTTTTTGAGACAGGGTTTTGCTTTGTGGTTCAGGCTGGCCCTGAGCTCAACCTCAAACTCACATCACAGCAATCCTCCTGCCTCTGCCTCCCGAGCGCTGGGATTACAGGTGTGAGCCACCACGCCCGGCACTGAGGTATGTGGTACTGGTTGCTGCTGGGCGTGAGTCTCCACACCCAGTATGGTATGTGGTTACCGGGGAATCGAACCCGGGCCCTTGAGCTTGCAAGACAGGCGCTGGAACCACTGAGCTAACTCCCTGGCCCAAAAGAATATATTCTTAATATTAGTTTTACTAGACATGGTGAATGTTTTATTGAGCTTTTAACTTATATTTATACTTTATAGAATTTTTATAAAATCCACAGATTTCAGTTTGGAGCATTTGTACTATGATAAAGTTATAAATAATGTTCTAAGACAATTTTAATGTAGTCTTCAATTGCCTTAAAATATTTTATTGAAGCAGATTTTATATTTTAATTCTTTTAACCTATAATCTATACATTTTAGTTAGTAAGACTTTCCTCTAAGAACCTGACATGAAAAGCATAGCTTTAATAATAGTGATATATAATAAAGTTGTTTTCCTTTATCTTAAAGTAAATGTATTGGAGTTGATCCTTGTTGGATAAAAATGATTTCTGATTGGGCTTTATTACATCAGATGTATAGTATGATGAATATAAAATGTTTTACTCTTTAGAGAACAAATAAAATCATTCGTATGTCTCCAGATGTTTGGTTTTATTCTTTTTTAGACTTCTCTCTCCTAGTGGGTGTTGATCCAAATCCGTAATCTCTCCATGCTCCACTTATTTCTCAGGCTGCCTCTTCCCTTGACGATTCTGTCCACCTCCTCTTCTCTGAGGCATGTCTAAACTCTGAGTTCAGACACAGAGTTCTAGGTTTGTATATCCAGCTACCCACTGGACAACCTACAAGACCTCACCATGTCCAGAACTTCCCCAGGGGTCTCCCTTCCTCATCTCCCTGATCCAGATGTTACAGAAGAATGAAAAACAACTTATTCTAGTCTTCCTAACTAACCCAACCTCCATTAAAGACCTGACAAAGTTCACCTTTAAAACCAGGTACCAACAAAAGTAAATTAAATAAGTTAATTTAGTATGTGATACTGGCAATATAGAATGCTACTAATAATCACCACCTTCTCTTTCCCCCTCCTCACACAGTCCCCAGTCCTAGGGCAAGGTGGTTTTATTATCTGAGAATTCACCCCTGAAGAGGTCTACTGTAGCCTTATGACTCCAATCCTGACTCCATGGCTGAGATTTTTCAGGATAAATCAAAGGTTCAGATTTCTCTATTAAGACAGATTCATTTAACCCTAAAACCATTTTGGAAATTCAAAGACCTATTTGTTTTTAATTATTTCAATGACTTTATCTTGCTGAAGACAAATTTTAACTAGTTCTCAAAAATTTCTCTAAAAAAATAAATAAATAAACCTAGACTTTATGATCTGCACAATTATCTCTAAGATATCTTTGAATATCCTCTAGAAAATCCTTGAATATTCTAAATTAAAATGTTCTCATATCTACACTTCAGCAAATATAGTAAACATGTATTTCTTTTCTCCCCCCAAACTCAGTCACAATCAACATGTTAGAAAATTCTTTTCTATTCCTACAACCCATTGTTTTTCTTATATTCTCTTTAATTAACATGAAGAAAGCAGTGTCTGCCCCATGCTGGAAACCCAGAAGTCATTCTCAGATCCTCTCTCTTCTGTCTCCTTACTCCAATAATTCTCTCAATTTTCCCTATCACTCTCATTTCCTATTTTCAAATGCCAACTGTATTATATCAAGACTTGATCTTTTCCCTCCCCTCAATAATTTGCACCTGCCTCTTCATTTAGTCTTTCTCTTCAGTTTTGTTTTGTTGTTGTTGTTGTTTTGTTTGTTTGTTTGTTTTTGAGACAGCGTCTCTCTTTGTAGTTCAAGCTGGTCCTGAACTCAGCCTCAAATTCAGCAATCCTCCTGCCTCTGCCTCCTGAGTGCAGGAATTAAAGGCATGAGCATGATTGCTGGTGGGCATGAGTCACCATGCCCAGCTTTTTTGTATATGGTTACCAGGACTGAACCCAGACCCTTGTGCTTACAAAGTGCCAGAACCACTGAGTTAAATCCTCAGCCCTCTCATCAGCTTTTTCCAACCCTCTCATCAGCTTTTTCTAATTGTCTTATTTCACCTTCTTAGCTTAGAAAAAACAAAATACACAGAAGAGAAGTTGTACTCTGCTCTACTCCTAAATTATCTAGGCCCACTGACTAGGGCCCAGGGAATGCTCAGCAGTGTCAGGCCCAGGGGCCTTTCCAAGGGAACCTGTGTGCTAGGTAGCAATCCTTGAGCTTTCTGGTCCTGATATCAAATGAAACAGTACTCTTTTTTTTTAAATTATCTTTATTGGTACATTAAATATACACATCATGATTGCACTCCATAATGGGGATTTGTACCAGTATAAGACACAACTTAATTCTCATTTTTTCCCATAGCCCCACCCACCCTACCACCCCCCCATATATATAAAATTTGTTTCCTTACTTTTTTGTTACAATCTCAACATT
>PVIR01025828.1:0-24498 GCA_004026965.1 Petromus typicus | reverse complement strand
ACGAGTCTACAGTCCCACCAACAGTGGAGAAGGGTTCCTTCTTCTCCGCAGCCTCGCCAACATTTGCTGTTGGCTGATTCTGAGATGGCAGCCATTCTATGTGGAGTGAGATGAAATCTCAATGTTGTTTTCATCTGCATCTCTCGAATGACTAATGATGTTGAGCATTTCTTCATATGCTTCTTAGCTGCTCTTACTTGTTCCTCTGAAAAATATCTGTTCATTTCAGATGCCCATTTTTGAATTGGGTTGTTAAATTTGGGTGGGCTGATTTTTTTCAGCTCTTTATATATTCTAGATAATAGCCCTTTATCTGAGGAACAGCTGGTAAAGATTTTTTCCCACATTGTTGGTTGCCTGTTTCATATAGTACTTTTTTAACAGGGAAACTTCTGGGCCATTGTAGTCCCTTTTCTAGTTTGGGTCACTCAATTGTTCTGAATAGATTCTAGTAACCTTCATTACTTGAGTTTCTCTGTTCCCCACCATAAATTGTACCCTAAAGGACTTCATCCAATAATTCTACCCTTTTTCCCTAAAAAGTAGGTTTTTTGACTTCTTTTTTCTACAGAGATATAATGGATAGAATTTAGAGTCTTGACACTAAGCTATATCCCTAGCTCAGTATTTGGAGATAATATCTTTTTAAAATTATTTTTAAATTTTTTATTATTTTTTAATTTTTTGAAATCTTTATTGGTACATTACATATATGCATCATGATTGCACTCCATAATGGGGATTTACACCAGTATAAGACACAACTTAATTCTCGTTTTTTCCCATAACACTACCCACCCTACCACCCCCCTATATACATAAAATTTGTTTCCTTTCTTTTTTGTTATAATCTCATTATTTTTCCCACTTCACCCTATTTTACCTTGAGCATTTTCTATTTCACAATATATAAAATACAATTCTAGGACTCATTTACATCTTTATTTTCTCATACCAGAGCAAAGATGCGATATGTACTTATCTGTGACCTATTTATTTCACTTATCAGGATATCCTCAAGGTATGTTCATTTAAGTATAAATGATTCAAACTTATCATTTTTTATGGTAGAGTAACACTCCATTCTGTAGAAGAACCACAGATTTTTTTATCCAGTCTTTATTTGATGGACACTTGGGTTGTTTCCAAGATGTAGCAATCACAAACTGAGCTGCTATAAACATGGGTACACATATGTCACTGTGATATGAGTCTTTTAATTCTTTTGTGTATATACCTAGCAGGGCGATTGCCGGGTCAAATGGGACCTCCAATCCTAGCATTTTGAGGAATCTCCAAACTAATCTCCACAGGTGTTTACAAGTCTACAGTCCCACCAACAGTGGAGAAGGGTTCCTTCTTCTCTGCAGCCTCGTCCACATTTGCTGTTGGCTGAATCTGAAATGGCAGCCATTCTATGTGGAGTGAGATGAAATCTCAGTGCTGTTTTCATCTGCATCTCTCGAATGACTAATGATGTTGAGCATTTCTTCATATGCTTCTTAGCTGCTCTTACTTCTTCCTCTGCAAAATATCTGTTCATTTCAGATGCCCATTTTTGAAATGGGTCTTTAAATTTGGGTGGGCTGATTTTTTTTGAGCTCTTTATATATTCTAGATAGTAACCCTTTGGAGATAATATCTTACTAAATTGTTAAGTTGCTTATGTTAGACTTACTCTTGTGATCCTCACACCTCAACCTCCCAGAATGCTTAGGTTAAAGACATGTGTCACCACTTCCTACACCAAATGATAATTTTTAAGAATTTCAGGAAGCTTGATGGTCCATCTAGTCAAAAGTCAACCTCAGTTTCCCCCCACCTCTCACATTTCACAATTTTCAGCACGTTCAGAATTTATCTCCTTCTTGTCTCTGCTTTCTTACTTATTTTATAGTGTGTCTGCCCAGACTTCCACCCTTAAATGTGAACACTGTGGAAGCAGAGGCCCTTGTGTTTGCTGTCACAACTCTGCTCCTCATGTCTAGGATAGTGCAGGCACATGGCAGGAGTGCAATGCTTATTCTGGTGATTTGCATGTTTGCATCTTCTGAAAGTTTCTATGTGAAAACCTAATCCCCAGCTTAATAATGTAGGAGGTAGAGCCTGTAGGGGTATCATAGTCTGTTCCTCCTTATATAACAATATACTAGGAACTAAGAAATTTCTAAAGAGTAGAAACTGATTTCCCACAGATCTGGAGCTCAGGAAGTCTGAGACAGAGATGCCCACAGGGTCTGTGGTGAGAGCTGTTCTTCTTTTGTAATATGACACCTGAACACTTTAGAGAAAAGGAAATGCAGCTCCCTATGGCACAGGCAGGAGGGCAAAAGAGGAGGAAGGTGATAAACTTTCATAGTGCATTTTAAAATTTCCAGACACAGAGCCTCAATGCCCCCAAATACCTTTCCCAAGTGCCCCGCATTCCAACACTTGTACTAGGGTCGAAGTTTCATCTTGGGTTTTGAAGAAGTAGAAATTTTCAGCCCACAGCTGGATGTGATGATGTCAGGAACTCACTGCCCTCATGAACAGGATTAGCACCCTTATAGAAGAGACTCAGAGACTTGCTGTGTTAGGCAGCTTCCCGTCACTATAAAAAACCCTGTGATTACTGACTTTTAAAGAGGAAAATGTTTTATGACTCACTATTTTGGAGGTTTCAGTTCATAATCAGTTGACCTCATTGCCTTTGGGCCTGTGGCTGTGCAGCACCACCCAGAGGGAGCACTAACTTGCTCACTTAACAACCAAGAAGTAAAAGACAAAAGAAAAGGAAGCACTGGGATCCCACTATCTTCTTTGAGGGCATGTCCTGGGTGATCTAAGACCTCACTCCTAGCAGCTCCACCTCTGATTATGCTGTGGGCCTTCAGGGGACACACATCTAACTTGTGGCTAGCTGGACCACGTCACCATTTGAGAACCCAAGAAGAGATGATCTGTGGAGCAGAGGGCAGGGCCCTCATGAGACACTCCCCACTGGCATCTTTATTTGTGATTTCTCAGGTCAACAGATTTATATTGTTTCTAGGCTTCCCAGCTCATGGTATTTAGTTATAGCAGCTGTGGATGGATGTTCAAAAGATTGATGTCAACCTGCAGCAATGCTTGAGATTCCTTACTGGATACGGTGGTGAGATGACTGCTTGTGAAAAGCCAGCCTGTCAGTTCTTAGACCAGGCTTCTAGAGCAGGTGTCATTGCTGGCATTTTATAGTTGAAGACATCCAGGGAGCAACTCTATGCAGAGCATGTGAACCTTGCAGGAGGGACAGGAGGGATACTGGGTTCCACTGTGTGCAAAAGGGCTATGATAATGGGATCAGTGGCCAGCGCACCTGGACCTGCATTCTAAACTGCCTTTAAGGCAGGATTGTTGTCCCTATTGGCAGAGGAAGAAATGAGCCTCAGAGAGAGGGGTCCCAGAGGCTCTCATGGCTCAAGTCACAAGTCAGCACAGCTGAAGCTCCTGTTTTTCCAGTCTTGTAGTGTCTGTTTTGACAGGGAATACAGCTGTGCAGGCTCTTTCCCCTGAGGAGGAAACAGAACCACCCACGCACTCAAATCAGTGCCTCAAGAACAAAACAAAGCCCGGCCCACATCACATCCCACACACAGACAGACACACCCACACATGCACCCACACACCTTAGACCACATGGCCGCATCCACGCACCCACATGACCTCATTATGATCTGAGACAGGTATAGATGCATGAGGATCTTATACTTGTTTCTAGTGATCCAATGTGTCTATTCAGAGTTTGTTTTGCTATTTACTAGTATTTACAAATTATTTACCTTGCCAGGCATGGTGGCTAGTGCTTGTGATGCCAGCACTCAGGAGGCAGAGACAGGAGGATTTCTGGGAGTTTGTGGCTGGCCTGGGCTACATAGCATGTTCAGAACCAGCCTAAACTACAAAGCAAAACCCTATCCCAAAAACAAAAAACAAAGCCAAAAACACCACATTATTTACCATAAAACCTAGAAGAAATAGAGGAAATGTGAGTTTTCAGGGCATTTCTATTTTAATTATTTGAAGAATACTGTTTTTGTTTAAGTAGCTCTGTACTAATGAGTACACATATGCACACACACATGCATGCAAGCAAGGACGCACACACACACACACACACACACACACACACACACACACACACAAGTAACTTGTTTTCCAACTGAAGAAGCCCAGCAGGAAGACATCATGGTCCTGCATCCTGGCTGAGGTTGTGGGCTTCATCTGGCTGTGCCCCCCTGCAGTTGGTTATAGGCTCCAAGATTTCACCAGCACCTGCCAATGAGAGCTTCTGTTTCAGCCTCCTGCCTTGGCTTTTATATAAAAAAAAAATTGACATAATCCAGGCCAATGTTTCCTACTCCTGGACATTTCCAGACCTACAGCTCCATTTCCTCAGAAAGATTTGGTTCCACACAGTGAGTCAACCAGATTGAGAGAGTTGGACTGTGAACCTATCCAGGCCTTTAGAAGCCCATCAGAGAGCCTGTCGGAAGAACTGGGTCTCTGGCCTGGGTCTTCTGGAGATGGTGGGTGGTAAGGCTGGATTGGGGGCAGGACACAAATTAAAGGGAAGTATGTACACAGCATTAGAGCAGCAACCACAGCAAGATCCCCAGAGTACTGTTTGGGCTCCAGAGTCCCTTTGCCTTAGGCCAGACAGGTGCACCAAGATAGCTAGAGGTTCTTCCCAGAGATTCTCGCAAACTTGCTGCCAAACTGAACAGACTTCATCCACTCTTCACAGTTCCACCAAGGAAAATGGTTGAAATTATTGACACAATTGCTGTGGATGAATTTCAAAACTCTTAGTTTCAGCAAAAACTCCAGAAAATCCAAGAATATATGTCAAATGTATACTATGTAACTGTATTTATGTGAAACAAATCTGACCAAGTGGATCATGTGAGGCTGAGCTGAAAGGTAGAGGAGCAGGATTATCTACTTAACAGGTAAAGGGAAGAAAGGATTCCTCTGTACTGAAGACACTACTGTATGTGTTGATTGTGTGACAGTTACATGGTAGTATCCATTTGTTTCAAGACTCTTCCAACTCTACACTTAAAATAGATACATTGTTACTAATAAAGTTGATATTAAAATTATAACTAACATATTTCAGAGTAAGCAGCAACATCAGTAATTTCCTTCCCCTCCTCATTCACAGAAGTTTCTCTGACTTTCTCAATTGTATTCAAAGTTTGATGTAATTTTGAGAGTAAATCTTCCCCTTCTGATTGTTCAAAGCTGTTGTCACTAAGTAGATTCCTATCAGCTATTGTAGCATAGGTTTCTAAACCCAGAACGCAGGAAGAAGAGGGAGAAAGATCATGAATTTGAGGCCAGCCTGGGCTACACAGTGAGACCATGCCCCCACCCCCAAAGTAAATTTCATTCCCATCACAAAAAGGAAAAATTGAGCTATCTTTGTGAGAAGTGTTTGATGGTTTCAGATGGTGTTTAAAAGTTTTAATGGTGGTCAACATTTAAAACTCTGGAGACTTCATTTATAGATAAGAATCTGTATCACTGGTCTTAATTTCTTAAAGGTAGAGGCTTATGTCTAAGGCAGAACCTAAGACCAAATGCCTTCCAGTTATTCAGACTCCATTCTTTACTGCATTACACAAAATCACTCCTTTATGCTACTACCATTGCCTCTTTAAGCAACTGGGTTTGCAAAGTTTCAATTAAGTGATCTGGGCTATATCTTTCTTTTCAGGGAAGATGTTCTATTTGGTGATGGAGCAGTTTGGAAGAGAGGGTCCAAGAAGCCATGAGGAAAGTGAAGCTTTCCTATTGTCACTGAGATGGTAGCTGAGGGTCATGTAACAGAGGACTTGGCTCCATGGACAATGCTGGCATGGAATAAAGGGGCATCACATGCAAGGTCTTTTTTCTTCTTCTCTGTCTCAGATGGGGCTTCTTAAGCTGAGTGTGGAATGAGATTGTTGCATAAGAAGGGGAGAGACATATGGAAAGGGAGCAGGCAGAATAGAGATAAAGCTGAGGTGTGATTTCAGGTAAAGTCTATCCTAGATCTGACCCAGTGAGAAGCTTGGAGCATAATGGCACTGCAGAGCTGACCTAGCTGTGGAAAAGTCTAGCTATCTGATCTGTTATATGAGAGAGTCACTGGCCAGGCAGCACTTAGTGTACCAAGGTGGTGGCATCACTACTTGGGGCTCTCTAGGATAGTGGCTTCCATCAATAGAAGCATTCCTGTGAGGGTATGGTACCATCATCCCCCACAGAATGAAGGCACCCACTCCAGAGTAGAGGCTGACAGGGTCTATAAGTGCTTCTACTTTGGTCCCCAAGTAGAGGAACTAGGGCCAAAATCTGGAGTTTATTGGCAATTTGCTTCAGCTCTTATAGATAAGAAATTAACAAGAAGAGCTTTGCAGGATCAAAGGGATGAATTTATAAGGTAATGAGCATCCCATGACTGAGTGTCAGACAAAGGATGCATGACAGAAAGACAGCTCTTTGAGAAGCAAGTATATTCTGGAGATTATAAAAGCCCCTCCAACACAGGTCAGAGAGATTTTGGTTCTGCTTCCTTTCCCACTAACTTGCTGTTGCTCTTCTTATAACCATCACTATAGTGATATGAATGGACCACATTGGTTGTGTGGTTTGCTGTAACAGTCCCAGAGCTTTGCTGCATATAAGCTTCATGACATTCCTTTGAGGCAAGAATTGGTGCCTGTGCTCATTGGATGTTTGTATCTGAGAATATGAGCACACTGAATACACAGAGGGCCAGGGCAGAACCAGTTTTGAGTGACACCAATTCTTTCTCCAGAAAAGATTGTCCTTAAACAAACAGAAAAAATACAAATTCATTAAAGAAAAACATGACATGTCATAGTGGAAAGAAAGATCATTAAGAGCAAAGGAGCAAAGTAAAGATGATGAGACTACAGAAAACAAAACAAAGCAAACTAAAGATGATAGAGAAACATCTTGATGATGATATTTAACTGGTATAAATCCAGAAGTGAGAATAAGACAACACTGAACAGGAGAAAGATCCAGCAGTTAGGATGAGGGAAGGCCCTGGAAGTTAAACCAGCCCTGCCATGTCTATGGAGGTACGCTCCATCTGCTTTAGTTGGGATTCAATACAATATTTTAATGTATTAAACCTCAGTTCTGCCAGTTGATCTATAATGTCCCTTGCAGACATTTCTCTGCAGGGTCCAGTCATAGGTCAGGCAGTGAGTGCAGCTGTCAGATCCTGCTGTCTCTTGGTTCAGGAGGCTGAGCGATAGTCTTGCCCTACCCATGTGTAATAGCTCTCTCCATACCTCCCTGGGGTCAGGGTCCCTGAACTGCTGCTTCTTCTAATCATTGTTCACACCTTGCTTATGACAGTTGAGCCCTGTTATTTGGCCTCTATTATTTATGAATTCCATGTTTTTTTCCAAGTTTTTTATTATTATTAATAGCTCCTTCTGTCATCCTGCCCTTAGAGGGCAGCCACAGATCCTGATGGCACTTGTACCACTCTCACCAGCTTATGTCTTACTTGGGTCAGACAGTGTCCCTGCTGAGCTGGGGAGTTTTCCAGAATTACATCCTTTGTCCACTGTAGCACATCCACATCCTTGAGCTACCTTCAGAGTCTGATACCTTCTCCTTCACTCACGGGCTCTTATTTGTTGAAGGTCCTAGAGCTTCTTGTCACCGAGAATGGGGTCCTTCTCACAGTGTTTAATCTCAGGTCATGACAATAGGAATGTGATAAAAAAAATACAGTGAATATTTACATTTAAAAAAATCTTACTGCAGTAAAAATTTCCATTAATTCCTCTCAAAAGACTTCCTTTTACTTTCAACACAGTTATCCCATAATTCATGCCACTTTCTAAAGCTGATCTGAAGTTCTTTCTTTTTGTTTTCCTCTGCACTGTCATGGATTCCCCGCTGTCTTAAATCTATTCATTGACTGTTCAAAATCATTTTCACTTTGAAGAGTATCTGGAAGCCACAAGGTGCCAGATCCAGTAAATAAAGTAGATAAGCACACTCTATAATATTTTAATAAGTCAGCTTTTCTGTTAGGCGGTGCTTGGTAGAACTATTCATGTATTTTTGGTTTCACCTTCTACAGACCCTCATGAAAGAGGACTTCCAGAATTGCCTCAGAAAGCAGCAGCACAAGATCACAAGTGTGCAAAGCAATAAGGAATATTCTGTTGGGTACTAATGGTAATGTACTTTTTATTTTAATAATTTTTTAAAAAATATAACATTTGGAATCTACAGAAACTCCATCTACTTCTCTGCACATGCTGAGTAAGTGCTGCTACCATGAAGACAGGCCTCCAGCATGGAACTGGCTCGCCTTGCCCATAGAGCTCAAGATCTATTACTGTATGATGAGTATAGTAGGAGGAGGAGCCTTCAGAGACTCCATCTTCCTGCCTGCCCACACTGATACTCGGGCCTTGAATTCTCATGGGACTGGCATGTGGGAAGAAGCCCCCAGAGACTCCATTTACTTGTCTGCACACACTGGATAAGTGAATCAGCAGTTCTGGGACTTAGGCACATCCCTTTGGTACATGACTTCCGTGTCTGCCACAGCAAAAAACACCCACTAGATGAGTTAAGAAATTTTGTTGACTACAACAGCTGGTGAGTTTGTGAAGTCAATGCCAAGACAGTGGGCCAGAAATTAAACCAAAAACATGAGCAGCAGCAACAACAATAAAATAGAAATGAGAAAAAATTTTAAAACCCAGAACTAAAGATTATTACTAGAGGAGAAGCCAGGGAAAATGGAATGGAGCAAACTGAAGCTCAAATACCAGGATTCTCTGAGCCAGTATCAAGAGTTGAATGAAATGGAAGTTAGAAATAATTTCTCAGATAAAAGCAGAGATAGTGTCCAAAGTGGAAGATATGATTAACAACAGTTAAGAAGAGATCAGGAACATGATACTATCAGATTATGGAAGTAATGGAATCTGTTAAACAGATTCAAACAGATTTCCAGTAGATGAAAAATTCCAATGAAAGTTTGAAAAATAGGATGAATGAATTGAAAACTGAATATCAGACCTAGAAGACAGGTTTACAGTCATTGAGCAAGGAAAGGAATAATTTTGGAAAAGAGCAAGGGACCATGAGAAATCCATTCAGCAGCTGCTAGATGATGGAAAGAAAAATGATGTAAGACTGATTAGAGTCAGTGTAGAAACAGGAAACTGTGCAAAAGATATAAAGAAAACTTCACTGGTGTAATGGCAGAAAACTGCACAGTTTTCTGGATAGGAAGACTGGATAGGAAGTAGGAAATAATTTGACATACAGATAAGTGAGGCATAAAGGACTTCAAGTGACCATGATATAAAAAATTCTACACCTACGCACATCCAAGTCAAGACTCCAGAAGCCCAACAGAAGAGTGAAATACTAAAAGCAGTGAGAGAAAAGAAATATATCACATACAAAGGAAAGACCATAAGAATCCAGCAAACCTCTCAACACAAACACTCAAGTCAAAGAGAGCCTGAAGTATAGTATTTCAAACTAAGAGAAAACAGCCTCCAACCTAGATTGATATGTCCTGCAAAACTATCCTTCAAATCAATGGGGAAATATGATACTTCCATAACAAAGAACACCTGGGATACTTCATAAATATGAAAACTGAGCTCCAAACACTTCTAAACAATACCCTAGAAATAGACAATGTGTTTCACAATTCCACAAGACCCGGCAGAGTGAACTCTTTAGGCAAGGCAAGACACTGAATAGAAGGGCAGTGGGCGTGGGGATCAAGGAATAAAAGAGCCAATAACAGAAGGGCTAAATTAGTATGTATCACCTATAACTATTAATGTCAATGGCCTCAAGGCACCAATTAAAAGACATAGACTGGCAGAATGGATTAAGAAGCAAATCCAACAATATGCTGTATACAAAAAACACATAATTCAGAAAGAAATCCCTAGACTGAAAGTAAAAAGATGGAAAACAATTCTCTGTGTGACAAGAAACCACAAAAATGAGTGGCTATCTTATTTGCAGGCAAAGTAGATTTCAAACCAAAACTAATTAAGAGAGATAAAGGAGGACACTATATCCTTGTACAAGGAACAACCCAAGAGGAAGAAATGACATCCATCTCATTCTACTAAGAATGGTTGTTATCATAAAATTAACCAGCAACAAATTCTGACAGGCCTGTTAGGAGAAAGAAACCTTTCTCCTCTGTTAGTGGGAATATAGATTAGTACAACTACTATAGAGATCAGTATGGAGATTCCTTACAAAACTAGGACTCAAGGTCACATTTGACCCTGCTATTCTGCTAGGTATATACAAAGAACTATACTATAGCAACATTTGTGTACCCATGTTTGTAGCAGGTCCATGTGTGTAGTTAAATCTTTGAAACAGCCCAAAAGTTCATCAATGTGGACTGGATAAAGGAGATGTGATTTTTTTGTAAAACAGAGTATTACTTAGCCACAAAGAATAATAAATTTGAGTCATTTATACTCAAGTGGATGTACCTTGAGGCCATACTCAGAAGTGAAATAAATAGGACACAAATGTGTAAATACTGTATCTTTTCTCTAGTATGAAAAACAAAGGGTGTAAATGAACACCAAAGTGTATTTTATGTAATGTAAAATAAGAAGAAAATGCGCAAAAGGGAAAGAGATACGGTGTATAGGGGAGAGTAAAGAAAGGACAGGAAAATTGATAATGAAAAAATAAAGCTTATGTACATAGGGTGTCTATTGTAGGAAAGGCAGGGGAAAGGGGAAAAATAAGAATCAAGATGTGTACAAACATTTTTTTTTTAGGTTTTTTGAGACAGAGTCTCACTTTGTGGTTCAGGCTGGCCCTGAGCTCAGCCTCAAACTCACATCACAACGATCCTCCTGCCTCTGCCTCCCGAGTGCTGGGATTACAGGCATGAGCCACCATGCCCGGCACTGTGGTATGTGGTACTGATTGCTGCTGGCTGGGCGTGAGTCTCCACGCCCAGTATGGTATGTGGTTACTGGGGATCGAACTGGGTCCTTGCGCTTGTAAAACAGGAGCCAAAACCACTGAGCTAACTCCTCGGCCCATGTATACAAACTCTTGATGTTAAATGGGATCATAATGTGTGTATGAAAAGCACCAATAAAGTCAATTAAAAAATTTAACATTCATTGTGTATTTCAACTATCATTTGTCTACTCATATCTTTCAACTATCACTTTCTACTCTCATATCAGCTTACTGTTTCTCCCCCGGGGCCAGCACCTTCAGCATCAGGTTCCACAGTGTTCTCTTGCTTTCTGTCCTTGCAAGCTAGTGGGTCCTGCAGGCTTGTGGAAATATTCCCTCTCCTTTCCTAGAGAACTGAGTTGGTTTCCAGCTGTAACATGTGGTGACTTGACCATAGTTATTGTCAGACAGCTAGCAGGGGCAGTGACATGTGCATTTTCTTCCACTACACATCAAACCATTTTCAAGCCTTTAATAGAGAGGAGTAGAACAAATATGGGAGCCAAGAGTATGACTTTCAAGTGCATGAATCATGACTTCCACATCTCATGTCATTTTATAGCTTCCAACTCTCAAACCACCACTCTTGTATTAGACTTTCCAAGATTAGCAAGGAAAATTCCTCTGGAGTTCCGCTGATTTTGTATTTAGGTCCTCTGTTGACTCCTTAGATTTATCCTCATTACTATCAGAGGCCAGTATATATTCTACCAAGGAATCTACTGGATTACAAACGTGGGAATTATTTATTGGTAATTATCCTCAGCCTTCCACTGTTTTTCTTAGAGAAGACTTGTTAGAAGGAGCTGGAATAATTCAAGAGATGCAATAGTCTGGCAGACAACCTCATCTGTGTTGTTTTAACTGTAGCTGGGTGTAGCTCAGCAAGCTCAGACTCATCATTTGCTGGCAGTGTCCCACCTCAAGGGTGGATCTAGTATTGTTCTGTTTGGTCTTCTCTGACTCTTCTGATGGGAGAAGTCATATCACAGGCAGTGATGCAGTCTAGAGCTTATAGGAAACCAGTGTTTGCTTATGTAGGTTTAAGACTCAGCACAATTTTAGTCACAAATGACAGGAACCAATTCAAACTGGATAGTATTTAAAATAGTGTTCCCACCCCTTTCTCATCCACCCATCCATCCATCCATTCATCCACCTATCATCTTGGGTTCATGTAATATGAAAATCTTATTGTGCTACTGTCTTTAGACAGAACTTGATTGGGACACTCAACTTGTGAATCTTGCATGTGTTTCTTTCACTGCCAACTTCATTCTTTGGTTGACTCTCCTTTCAAGGTGGGGAGGTACCCAGTAGCATTTCCTGGCTTAGTTATTTAGTAAAACTATCACTTTCCAGACATTTCCAGCAAAATCTTCAGAGCACTCTGGTTTTCCCAGCTCAGGGTTAGGTGCCTTTGGACCAGTGACTATATACTTGTGATTATGGCCCTATGGTCATGACTTGGTCATATGAACCCTGATACAGAGAAGGGTCTATACTTCCTGAGCCCCCTAGGTTGCGAGCAGTTGAGATGCAGCTTCCCAAAAGGCTAGTCAGAGCCTATCACTTAACAAAGGGATGTGAAATAAGCAAAAATAGTGGAAAAGATAGACAACAGGATTGGATTTGCAAAGACAAAGTGAAAATTTCTTTGTGAGCAATTCCCAAAGGCTCTGGGTGTTTCAGCTTGAAGATGCCTTAATAAGCCACTTCTGCATACATATTGCATGACCCATTGTTAGCTCAAGATATTTCTTAAGATTTAAATGTCTCCATGGTGGAGTATTACTATATTCATGTCTCAGATGTAGAAAGTAAAGGTCAGAGCTGCAGTATAAATCATATGCTACTGAAAATTTACATAAGATTATTCTGAATTGAGATGTGCTATAAGCATAAAGTACATGCACATTTCAAAGACTTTGTACAAAAGGTATGTGAAATAACTTATTACCATCATTTATATTGAATATTTGTTCACATAATATACTGGATATAATGAGTTAAGTAAAATGTGCTGCTAAAATTAATTCAACCTACTTCTTTTTACTTCTAACAATTCTGAAAGCTAGAAAGCCTAAGCAGATTAAGGATGTGGTGAGGGAGCACTTTCTGGCTTACAGATGGAACCTTCTTTCTGTTTCCTCACAGTGAGAATGAATGTGGTAGCTCCCTGGGGATCACCAATCCTGTCATGACCCAATTGCCTCCCAAAACCCTGCCTCCTAAAACCGTCACCTTGAGGTTAGGATCTACATGTATGAATCTAGGGACAAGATATAAGCATTTAATCCTTCATCTGTATCACATAATTTTGGAACCCTGCAAGTATTCGAGAATGCTCCTCCTTGTTCCACCTTTGAAGAGAGGTTGACTTGGGCCAAGGTAACTGATCACACACAACCTCAAGGAAGTATATATTCTTTCTTAAGGCAAATGCTCTTATGATTGTTCTTTTCCCTCTTCAATGTTTCCCAATATAAATTTATTTCCATGCTTGCTTTGTGACTGAGAGGCTGTGGGGTTATTGCTATTTTTGAGTAAGACAGATGTACAGGGAACCCTGGAAAAGTGATGATGCTATCTTTATGTAGTTCTGATATAGTTTATCACATACCATTGGCAAATGATGAGTGGGCTGCAAAGATGTCTGAACCAGCTTAGTTCCCAGGCATAATTTGGTTGTAATTTTTCAGAATGATAATAGATGTTTTGGCTCAAAAATCAGTGGCTTTTCCCCCTGTTGTTCTGTTTTCTGTTCATCTGATTTCATTGATTGATTGATTGATTCACTCATTCATTCATTCAGTATATTTGTGAGTACCTGTGCCAGGCAGTGGGTATTCAGTGGAGGCCAGATAAACACCAGGCTTGTGCTCAGGGATCTCTGGGTGATATAATCCACTTGGGAAGTGATGGTGAATCTTTTGCAACTTTCAGTGATCCAGACAGCCCACGGTGGCATGTGAGCCATTGGTTTGCTTCCATTACCTTAGGGAGACTCTGATGATTAAAGGGCTGATATTGGACACTGCTCTGAATCTGTAATTATTTCATCTCGCTTTTAAGTGTTTCAAACCTTACTTCCAATCCTAAAAGGTTCTGTGATCTAGAATAAATTATCTGCCCTGAGTGTTCATTTTCTACCTGGTACAGAAGAGGCTGATGCTGATGTCCTTCAGGACACCCCTTAATGTTATTAAGCAAGTCATGTATTGATGACTGTGGACAAGCTGAGGGAGAGTGGACCAACACAGCCTGCCCACACTCTCCTCAATCCCAGAAGCTTGCAAGCAAAAGCACAACTGCAGCATGCTATTTCAAAGCAGAGAAAAGAAATTAATTTTGGAGAAGAAATCTACGCTACTCCCATGCTGGGAGTGAAAAACTAACCCAGAGGCTCCTATATGGCTTTTTGTCCTCTGTTCTTCCCAGAACCCATCACTGTCATTATGCCACTGATTTTCAAATCCATACATCTGACCTAGATCCATTCTCCAGAGAATCATATGCCTTTACTTCCTGGATCTCATGTGCCTTTCCTGGATCATTTCCAGACACCTGGGACTCAAGGCCTAAATCACTTCCATGTCACCTCTTACCTTTTCCCATGTCTGTTACCCATGTTCGGGTCTATCCACTGTCACATGAACATGCACCCACAGGCCATCCTGGGCATCTCTTCCACCTGCTTCTTAGTACCCAACCAGTTGCCACATCCTGGGCTCTCTTGTTGGGTCAGAGTGGCTCAGCCCCAATTGCCATAGCTCTACATCAGGGCAAGCTTCCCTGCCTATTAGGACACCACAGCATCTGGCCCTCTTGGGCACATCTCTGTGTTGGTTTGTTTGCTTCTAGCTCCCCATGCTTCTCTTTCTGGAAGCAAATCACAGCAACCACTGCGTGGTACTGCCACGTGTGGAGACTTTCCCTTCCCCAGTATGGTGGGACCTCTTTATCTCAGTCATGAAACAAAGCCCCGGCTTCTTTAACAGATGTTCCATCTCCAAATATTATCTTGCATCATAAATATACACTTACCCCTCCTGCCTGACTTCTTCTTAGCACCATGTAATGGCTAAGTTTAACTTTCCACTTGATTGACCTGGGAGCCACCTATGTAATTTGAAAAACACACAATATATGTCTGGATGGGTTAAGGGGATCTGACCTTGGGTCCTATGTCTGATGTCCTTCTCCTTCCTTTCAAGTATTGCTTTGCTTTTTGGGCACCATGAGCTAAGAATTTTTACTACTCCATTTCCTTCCACTATGACCTTTTGGCCTTGGAGTCTGCTAACTGTGGATCAAATCTACACAATGAGCCAAATCCACCCTTGGCAACAGGAAAACGACTAACACCCAGTCACTCTCAGTCTGACATAGTTTGTTACTTCCTAGAGGAGACTGTGTGTAGCTCCTCCCCTTTTGAGCTATTCAGATAGGGGATCAGGTTGTTATGATGAAGAGAACACTTGGTCACTTGTGCTCTCTGCGCTCATCCTCATCTGCACAGGCTGCTCCTCTTTCAAAATCATCTTACCTCCCTGGCCTGAATGAAATAAAATCCTATTGGGCATATTGCCATGTGTTACCCTCCAGCAGGGCAGGGATCTTCCATGTTCAATGATTTTTTTCTAATTTGCCTCCTTTCCCAGACTCCAAACATGATGTGGGCAGTGCTGTGTTCAAGGGTCCTGACATATGGTGAGATCCCAGTCTGCAGTTTGCACAGAAATAAATGAGTGAAAGAAAAAAAATTATTAGACTCCCTAGTACCACATCCATATCTATGGAAGAGACTAGAGTACTGTTGTGAATTATATCTAGATGTCCTTCCAGAGCTTTGTGTACCCATGTGCAAGGCATTTCAAGGAGAACTGCATCATGGGAACAATATCACTGACTTGCTGTTAGGAGGTGGGTCTGGTCAGAAGAGGCAGTTTGCTGGAAATAACCTGGAAGTGTGTATCTTGCTTCTTGCTCTGATTCTGGCTGTCTTGATGTGAGAAGTTCTCTTCTACCCTTTCTGCCATGCTGTTTCTCTGGCTAAGCCAGCCGAACATGGCCTGAAACTTCTGAACTGTGAGCAAAATGAACTTCCCCTCTTTTAAGGTGTGAGTGTCAGGTATTTTGTTCTAGTGATGATGAGAGTGACTAAAACAATTGTGTCTCTGCCCAACAATGACAGTAAATCATCATGCGATGAGTCTTCTTTACAAAACAGCCTCCTTCGTGTGTCTCCTGGGATCCTCATGTATCCTGGAGGCTGGGCTTGACTACTTTGTGGGTGAAAACACCAAGAACTGGACAATAAAAACAACAAAGATCAAACAATTAGATACAGCAGACACTGTGTAAGCTCTCACCATAAAGTAGTTTACTCCACTCCCACAACAGCCTTAGAAGAAGCTATTATCAACCTCACTTTGTGGAGGGAGCACAACCCCTTTGACTGTGCCCAATGCTGGAGTTGGTTGTGCACACATCCGTTCTAGCTTCTAAATTGGCCACATCAGACAGGTTGGAAAGAAGTCAGGCTCCTGGATATTGTTTACTTTTACTAAATTGAAGCGACTTTCTGTGAGTCACATACAACAGCCTCTTAAGGTCTCCCTTCCTCTTAGAACTCTCCAGCCAGCCCCAAGCAGAGACTCTGCCTATCTGAGGGAACTGTAGTGGAACAAGACCCTGCTCCCCTGTGCACAAAGGGCAGGTGGTTTGGATCATAAAAGCTCAGCTGGGCTGGTTCAGTGCTCACTGCCAGGGCTCTGACAGTGAGACTTGGCTCAGTAGTCTGGATGGAGACACATTACATATTTATATCATAATTAAGCTTTCCCTAAGCTTTGCTCGTTGTCCTAGTAGCACATCAACCAAGCTTCCTTCCACTCAGGGAACCCATGGGAGCTGTGGGAATGACCAGACTCTGAATCAGCACAGTTAATATCTGCCCAGGCTGTCCTGGAAGTGTGTAGAATCTCATTCTTTCAATTACTTCTTTGCCTGCTTCCTGGATAGCATACTTCAGCTACTGTAATGACAGGCTAACATCTAGAAGGAATCCTGGAAATCACTTCTGAGCTTCTGGAGGACCATGGCTAGAGCTCTGCTTCCCAAGAACCCAAGATGCGGTCTGTTCTGTTCTCACCTTCCCCCTCACTGCTCTTCGGCAGTGCCAGAGACCTGGCTAGGATAAAACAGATCTGGGGGCTAGACTGCACCCAAAATTGGTGCAGGCTGCACCCAAATTGGGTGGATGGCAGGAAGAGAGTTAACAGTAAATTCATACTTACTACGTAGTTGTTCCTGGAATTCTTCCACCTACTTCAAATGCAGTATCATATGTAGCACTGAAATATCCACATTATGAAAAACAGATCCACAGCATGGAGTTGTCTAGTTGACCTTCTTCTTCAAATAAAGGAACTGAGGTTCAAAAATACACAATCACACTGATAAGCAGTAGAGCTAGGACTCTCTCCCGGGCTTTTATAACTCCAAGTCAGAGTTTATATTAATACATGGCTGATGTTGGCATCCAATGTTGATATCCTTTCAATGGAATATTATTCTTGAGAGTCCTAGTCACTTCCTTGGATGGCCCCTTTGATCTCCCACTCAGGCTACCAGAACTGCCTTCTTCAGGGAACCTTCCTTGGAAACTCAGGGTCCCATAATCTGATCACACTCCCGCTGTCTCCGTACCTGCTCCAAGAGTATGGTGTCTGCTACACACTGGATGTTACTGCCTTAATTCTACCTGCATCCCAAAACACATCCTAAAAAGGCAAGTTTCTTCACTGCTTGGAGTCAGGGATACACTGCCTAGCTCCTGAGCTGGTAAAGAGATAAACAGAAACAATCTGTCGCATCACAGAAGTGCTCACTGAGGGATCAGCAGATGCATCCCATTGTCTGTGGCTTTGGAAATGGGTGAGTATGAGTTTAGTCCTCACTGTGGCTTACATCTGCTTCATTCCTTCAGCAAGTTGCTTAATCTTTCTAAGGCACTGTGTCCTTTCCATGCAGTGATTTGTAAACTGAAGACTGACAATAATTTTCACCACCATCAGTTGTCTTCAACAACCAGAACTCAATAATTCTATCTCATAATTTTCATCATATCAACAGTGTTGTATGAATGGAATTATACAGCAGGAAAATTCTGAGGCTGGCTTTTCTCACTCAGCATAACACCTCTAAGTTGTGTATAGCAATATCTTTTTGAGTGAGTAATTTTCCATGGTAAGAATGCACTACTATTCAGTCACTGATCTAGTAAATGATATTTTGTTGTTTTCCAGCTTTAGGACATTACAAATAAACCTCTGATGAAAGTTCATATATAGATTTTTGTGTGGACAGAAGTTTTCATTTTTCTGGGACAAATGCCTAAGAGTGAAATTGCTAGGTCATGTTCAGATTCAAGAGAATCTGCTAAAATATTTGTCATAAAGGCTGCACCATTTTCCATCTTATCAAGAATGTATGAAACATTCCATTCTCTACCTCCTTTCCAGCAGTCAGTATTGTCACTTTTTGAGCTCTCTAGCCAGGGCACAGTGATCACTCATGTTTCTCTAACTGCCAGTGACAATGAGCATTTTTCATCTGTTTATTCGCCATCTGTGTTTTCTCTATATTCTCTTTGGCAACATGTTTCTTTACGTTTTTTGCTTGTTTCTAACTGGATTGCTTGTTTGTTTGTTGCTCCTTCTGAGTTGTGAGAATTCTTTATATACTCCAGACGTTAGTCTGCTGTCATGTATGTGGCTTGTGAATAGTATTTTCTTTTCTTTTTCTTTCTCTTCTTCCCATTGTAATAAATCGGCAGAGCCAATGCTGTATATTGGATTTTGGAGTTGGGAGAATGACCCCAAAGAGACCAGTGAGGACGTGAGATCACAAAAAAAGAATGAGTCAGAAAAGGATGAGGTGAGAGTGTCCACGGAGGCCCGTGTCTGTAGGAAGTATGACCTCAAGACCTAAATGAATACCACAGTGTGTTCGAATTGGGATTTAATTCATCCAGTTGTAGCGAGGCATGAAGAATGAGCTCTCCCTGTATCTTTTACAACCAAGCCCCAAAGCATGAGGCACCAGCCCCACAAAATCAACCCAGGATGTAGGAAAAGAAGAGAAGCTCCAACGGGCAGGACTCAGCCCTCTGACTTAAAGCTTCCATCGGGTGGGGTGTGGAGTGGTAGAGGTAGGAGCATGGATCTGATAGAGGTCTGCTGCACCACCTGGTCAATTATGTAAATGTGAGTTTGAAAGAATGCTTCACAAAACAAAACAAAAGCCAAACCAAATGTGTTTTGTTAAGGGCTGTGTTACACATCAGACTTTGGCAAACATAAGGGTTGAATTTGGGCAGCAGGTTCTCATCTGACACCAGATGAGAGGAACTCAGGGGCCATGGGACTGACTGCCTAGGAAGGTGTACTCATAATTTACCTGGCTATCACGTAGTGTTATGCAGGAAAAAAGAAAGCCTTGCTGTATTACAGGCCTGCACAACGTCACAGGCTTGTGGGTGGCTGGATGTCCTCGCATCACCACTTTAGCTGGAGGGTCACCTGGGCTGGAGGGTCCAAGATGTTCCATTTGTATGCTCAGCAGCTTGCACTGTCTGCTGAATACTGACTGCTCATCCTCCAGCAAGCAGACTGGCTTCATGACAGTGGCCTCGGGGCCAAGAATCAAAACTGAAAACAAAAGCTTCAGTCTCTTATGCTCTAGGCTCTTGTTGTACCATGTTCCCTCCTCTGTATCCAATTATTCAGGAAGGGCCCTTGATTCACCCTGAGAGATAATCACCAGAGAATGGGGATGCAGAGATGCATGGCTACTGAGGGTTGTTTGCAAAAATAGATCACCCCACCAATATAAGTCCGGTGATGCTTAGGAAGTTCAATACTACCCAGCAAGCTGGGTGGGGAGTTCAGTGTAATGCTTCTCCAAGTTCAAGCTTGCTCATTTAGACTTAAAAATAAAACAGAAGATCTATACATGTGCATATGTTTTATGATATATGCAACTTTCCAATAATGGTGATGACGGTGAGGTGATGATGAGGAGATTTGGTTGGAACCAACTGGGCAAACCTGTGTGATGTTAGAGATATGTCCACATCACTTTGCAGGGGCTGCCAAAACAGTACCATAAGTCAGGCAGGTGGAAAAACAGAAATTGATGGTTTCACCGCAGGACAGAAGTTTAAGATGAAGGTTGTTTCCTTGTGAAGCCTTGAAGGAGAATCTTGTCCACATCCTCACTGGCTCATGGTGGCTCCTGACAATTGCTTGAAGTTCCTTGGATTAAACAAGCCCTGTTCAAGCTCTGCTTTCACATCCGAATTGTATTCTCCCATGTGACTTGAGGTCTCCCTATTTATAGGGTCTCCTGTCATCTTTTATAGACACTGTGCTCTTCCATCCTGAGCTTAGCTCGATTAGGAACATCTCAGCAGCCCTGACTTTGAGGTTCTGGGAGTCAGGGCTTCAACATACCTGTTGTGGGGTTTGCAGTTAAATCTGTACCGTTCTCTTTGGCCTTTATGGGGAGTTATGTCCTGCATGCAGTTTTTTGAAAAGATTAAGCAAACTTGACTTTCACCCTCTGATATATTGTTGCAATGTTAAATGGCTTCAGGGACTACACACTGCCTTATTCATACAACCCCTAAAGTCAGCATTGGGGCCACCAGCAAAGACATTTGAAGGCCTCTTTGAGGAGTGGTTCCACCACGTCACACTATATTTGCACCTATTCACAATTTAGTCCATTCCTGGGCTTCTGCGAGATCATTTTTAAAAGCTAAAAAGCCCTGTTTGGTGAGACCTTCTGAATTTATAAACCCTTTGCAGCCTTAACACAATTTTGCTCTAAGATTATAGCTTCTGTATCTAAAACCTACCTGGTTTTCAGCCACAATTATCCTGAAAACACTGCAGATGTTTTTGCCCCCACGACAAAAAGACAGATTTTTGTGTCAAAAAGAAATACTGTCAAGAATTATCTCTCAGTCGAACACATAGGTAAATGCACTCAAAGTATTCAAGTTCTATTAGTATTAAATTGCAAGGATTTAGTTTTGTACATGGCATATATAGAGATATTAATATAAATTTTAAATATTTATTTGCCAACCTAAATAACTAGGTAAAACATATATATGGCTGGAGAAATCCCAACAGAACCTAGTAGTCACCCTGATTTGAAAAGTCAGAGATAAGAGTTTGAGAGGTCAAAGGGATAGAATTTAGGGGGCAGGATAACTGAAAAGGAACTGCAGAGTGAGTAGACCCTGGAGGACTGAGGGAGGATCACCTTTCCTCTTGGGCTGGATTCTGAGCTGGGCAGGCATTTAAGGAAACTATCAAGGCAAACGAGAGCTCTGTAGGGAATCAGTGTGCACTAATTTACCATGCGCTACACTGAAATCGAAGTGGATTAAAGATCTAAGTGCTAAAACAGAAACACTAAACTTGCTGGAAGATAAGGAAGGTAGACCTGTTGGAGACACTGGCATAGGGAAAGACTTTATGAACAAAACATCAGCAGCACTGGAACTAGCAGAAGGAATTAACAACTGGAACCTCATCTTATTAAAAAGCTCTGCACAGCAGTAGAAACCACCAACAGAGTGATAAGACAACCTATAATGAGGGAAAAAATTTACCAGCTGTTCCTCAGACAGAGGTCTGCTATCAAAATACATACAGAACTTTAAAAAGACACCTAAAATTAAAAAACCCAATTCAAAAGTGAACATCTGAAATGAACAAAAACTTCTTGGATGAAGAAGTAAAAGCAACAAGGAAATATATGAAGAAATACTCAGTATCACTGGTCATTCAAGAGATGCAGATGAAAACAACACTGAGATTTCATCTCTCTCCAGAAAGAATGGCTGCTATCAAGATCAATCCATAACAAATGCTGGCAGGGCTGTGGGGCAAAGGGGTCCTGCTCCACATTTGGTGGGAAGGTAGACTAGTACAACCACTATGGAAATCAGTGTGGAGATTCCTTAACAACTACAATTCAATTTCCCATTTGACACTGTTATTTCTCTGATGGGTATATTCACAAAAGAATTAAAAGCATCCTATCACAGTGGCATACATGCACCTATGTTTATAGAAGCTCACTTAGTAATAGGTGAATCTTGGAAGGAGACGATAAAGAAGATTTTTTTAAAAAAATAAAGTGGGTATTACTCAGCTATAAAGAATGATAAATTAGAGACATTTATGGCTAAAAAGGATGCACCTTGTGGCTATATTCTTAAGTGAAATAAACAAGACACAGATGTATAAATACCATATCATTTCTCTAGTGTGAGAAACTGAAAGTGGAAATTAGTTCCAAAATGTATGATAGATATTGTGAAACAGGATGAAAATGTTCAATGAAAAACTGCTACTGAGTGGGGGTGGGGAAAAACAAAGGAGGGAAAGAAAAATTTGATGGTGAGAAAGAAAAAATGGAAACAAGGCTTATGCATATGGGGTGGAGATTGAAGGTAGGGCAGGACAATGAGGAAAATAAGAATAAAGATATATTTTATACAGGTAAAATTGCCAATCAGGAGTGTGATCATGATGTATCTTAAAGTGTACCAGTAAACTCAGTTTATTAAAAAAAAAAAAAAAAGACCAAAAGCCAAACACAGCTTGGAAGTCAAACAAGGGAACATGTCACGTTTCTGTTTTATGTGGAAAGATTTTCATAGAGTGTTCAGGAAGGGGTTGCACTGATCACATGACTGAGTTAGTTCCACTCTGAAATTGCTTTACATTTGTCCTCAAAAAAACTGAAAAGGATGCAATATTTACACATCTGTGACCTATTTATTTTACTTATGAGGATGTCCTCAAGGTACATCCATTTAAGTATAAATGATTCAAACTTTTCATAGAAAATACTCAAAGTGAAATGGGGTGAAGGGGGAAAAATAATGAGATTATAACAAAGAAGAAAGGAAACAAAATTTATGTATATAGGGGGTGGGGTAGTAGGGTGGGTGAGGGCTATGGGAAAAAATGAGAATTAAATAGTGTCATATACTGGTACAAATTCTCATTGTTGAGTGCAATCATGATGTGTATATGTAATGTACCAATAAAGATGAAAAAAAAAAGCAACTGAAAAGGAAGATTGAAAACCACTAAATAAGTCAATCTCTTAACTTCCTTCTTGAACGTGGCTGAACACTATTTAAAGGAATAAAACAAAATTCAGCACGGAAACAATGATTTGAATTCAAACTGACTTATGAAACTGTAAAAGAAGCAAACAGATTTTACGGATAATTAGAAGAAAAATCAAAGGAATAGACAGAGGAATAACAGAGATGATGGAAGAGCCAGATATAGACCTTGAAAAGGCATTATGAATAGGCTCTATGTATTGAAAGTGATAAATAATAACACAAATATGATAAGAAAACAAATACAAGATATCAAATAGTTAAGAAATATATCTAGAGCAGAACACTGAAAAAAGTGAAATATACCAGTTGGAATTAATGGAAGATTAGACACTGAAAAGAAACAAATACAGTAGTAAGCTTGGCTATGGCACTGATTATTATTCAAAATGAAGCATGGAGAGGGAGAAGGAGGGAAATAAATGAACAGACAATCATGAGCATTTTTTACAATGTGAATTTATTTAATACATGTACAGTTGGGTCCTTAGAAGGGACACTTGAGGTATGCGAGGCAATTATGGCAGGGAATTTTTCAAACTGATGAAATCATAGATTCAAAGATGCAAGAGAGTTCACAAAATCCAAGCAAAACATACAACCATCGGATTACCAACAATCAGTGAATATATTAAAGCATCACAAATAAAAAAGGGCATAATACACATTACATGCAAATGAAAAGATTTT
Organism: Petromus typicus; assembly: GCA_004026965.1. Classification (NCBI taxonomy): domain Eukaryota; kingdom Metazoa; phylum Chordata; class Mammalia; order Rodentia; family Petromuridae; genus Petromus; species Petromus typicus. Next base: position 539 of record PVIR01025828.1, on the reverse strand, counting down.
TTAAACCAAGAAGTAGGTAAATCAGAAAACAATAGAATAGCATCTAAACTTCCTGTCTTCTATGGACAGCCAATGTGTGATTATGCATAAAAAAGAAAGAAAAAAGAAAAAGAGAAAGACAGAGGAAGAAAGAAGGAGAATTCTTAAAAAAAATACACCATTAGCAGAATTTTCTAACCAGCTAATGCATCTTTCAAAAGGAATAGTAAAGTAACTTTTTCAGACACCAGTAGACCTTCTCTCCAACAAATGCTAGAATTTCTTGGATAAAATAGAGATGACAATAAGTGAAATCTGCACCTGTACTTAAGAATGAAAGGACCACAATGGAAAAGAGGAGACAAAATATTTCTCATTTCATTTACTTTTGAAAGATATTAATGAAGTTGTAGAATTTAAGACAATGATGTAATTGAAGTAGATAAGAACAATAACAGAAAAGCCAGGGGAAAAATGGGGGAATACTGACACAAAGTTTTCAAATTATATGTGATGTGGTAGAGTATTGTTTTGAGACCCTAGTATGCATGCTTTAAAAA
>PVIR01025827.1:0-24513 GCA_004026965.1 Petromus typicus | reverse complement strand
TTTCTTTCTATTGTATCTGGATTTGTGTTATAAATTGCCTGAAGTACTTTGTGGAAATAGTGTTGCTCTAAATCAATACATTTTTTAAAATACTAAAGTATCAAGTACAGACAGCTGTGACCATATTTTTGAGACTGTGTAGACCACACAGAACCAGAGAATGTTGGGAGGGAAGAAGCCTTAGAATTTTTTTAAACTGACATCCTAGTTAGGTAAATAAAGAAGCTAACTCAGAGTAGTTAACCAACTTACCCTAAGACACACAGGTAATCAGAAGTCGTTTCTCCTGTATTATCTTGTTTCTCTCCTCTGTGAGATTTGTTCCACCTTCAAATGCCATGTTCAAGTCACCACATACTATGAAAGCTTAATTTATTTATCTTGCATAAGTGTCTGAAGTTGTGTAGTGAGTGAGCATTCCATCACATGTGCTCTAGAGACACCCCTTGTCCTCCCACTCATCAGCTGCTCTTTCCACAAGCTGCTGCTAAAGGAGATGGTTCCTGTGGACTCTGGCCGGAGCCTGGCTGGGGGTGCACTCAGCTAACTGTTGGTTTTGCATGGTGCTATTAGTCAGAAGCTAGAACTATCCAGATCTCTACCAATTAGGATCCACCTATCCAGTAGCAAAACAAAAAAGTTAGACAAAGCTTCGTTGCCAATAGTCTTGATCTATAAATCAATTCCAATTTAAATAATTTTTTAAAATTTCCTGGAGAGTTTGATATATGGTAAACAGCAGTATCCTGGAGCTGTTCATTCCAAATCACTTCTCCATCAGTGGGTAATTGCTAGGGCTGATCCCAGGCACACAGGTCATGCCGTAGCTTAATCTATGGAACCCTCTTCATAGGACTGTGAACTGATAAGCACTGGCAGGCAGGCGCGATGGAATCCAGACCGAGAATTGCCAGGCCATGCAGACCAATAGACAGGTTCCTAAGAAACTCTGTTACCTGAAAATCATTATGCTCACAATATCTTTTCCCCATAGCAAGAACGTGCATCAATCATTCGGCAAAGTACACTTAAGAAGATCTAATATCTTCTAAGTGCTAATAGTCGTGTCTATAACGTAGAGTACTTCTAACAATATGACTTTCAAAATACCAGCTAAGAATTTTGAATTTGACTCCAGAGCAATCATTGAAACATTCAGGTTGACAGGTCTTGTCAGGAGGTTCTTTTCATCTGAGAGAATTGGAGAGAAAATGTGTGTGACATCGCATATCTGGGAGCCTGTGGGCTGATGATGGTGAACATTTTAGAAATTTCCAGTGATACAAACAGTCTGCCGCAGTACACACCTCAATGGTTCACACCACTGTCTTGGCCCCTGGGCAGCCCTGAGTGCAGTGGAGTAGAATCAGGAGAATATTGCAGAGTTAATAATACCACCAAATAAAATACTTTAGGGCAGGTCTAAAATAAGAAGATGGGTTTTTACCTCTCGTATGGACTGTAGTTTCTCATGTATACCAGCTAACATAAGAAGCAGACTATCACTCTCTACAGCTGTGCTTCAGCAGAACCCCCAGGCCACCATACAGCACCGCTCAGTACTGAGGTAGGAGGCAGTGGCAATGGATTGAAAAACCATTTTTCACTTAATAGAAAGACTGACATTAATAGATTTCGGGATGTGGGTGTCTTCCAACATTATTACTTCTGGAAATCTTCTTGACATCTCCAGAAGTCTCTAATTTGTACACTGTCAAGAACAAAATTTGTACACAGTGTGTAAATTATGAGGTCATGTGATTGTCAGTCAGATACTAAAGGAAGGTTTTCCCTTTGGTAATTCCTTACCTAAATAAGTAGACCTTACATGAAAGTCAACATAAAGGAATTGAGAAAAACTAACCTTAATAAGAGATAAATTCAGAGCCAGGTAATTCTACAAATCTCATGACCAATGAGAGATTTGGAATAAATCCATCTCACTATTACCCATGAATACATGTGTCAGTAGTACACAATTACTTACCTGCACTAGGAACTGAGAGATTATGCCATTGTTAGCTAAGGTCTCAAATTATTTAACATGGGTTGTACTTTTAAGCTTGTACTATGAATCCAGTAACCACAGAGGACAAAATGAGCAAGCTATTTGCAATTTACCTCTAAATATTTAAGCAGTGTCTTCTATCTGTGAAGCATCTGTAGTCACTGCCAGACCTACCTCAAGCCATGGAAATAACAGAATCAGAAGCTCAATAAATTCAGAGCACAACACAGGCAGAGGAACATCTTCCAGAGTCTGCATCATCCTTTCACTCAAAACAACTTACACTCATAGATCTATCTTATGTTTCATCTTTGAGGATATAATGTTAAAGAAAAACACTATACAATATGTATGCTTCTGATCCCTAAAAGTCATTTTTAAGTATAATATATAACAGTGCATAGACAAGATGTCTGCTCAACATTATTTCTGATCTTGCTTCACTTTGCTAATAGATCTGATTTTATTCAGCACATTATAGACAAAGAGAAAAGAAGATGAAGTTGTTGGGGAAGAAGAGAGGGAAAGAATGAATTTTTCCCAGCATGCCTTGCAGCTGGGGCACTTCTATTCAATTAAAAACAAGCAGTTAGCACTGCGTGTGGGCTTCTAGAAAAGCAGTTCAAAGGAACTTGATAAATGGGCATGAACTAGTCCTGTCCTCAGTTTTTTATTGCTTGCACCATGCACAGGATGGCTGCCAGCTAGCAACCGTCTTGAGCACACGTGGTAGAAGGTCACATCTAATGATAATACAGCCGGAAGCTAAAGGATTCAGAGTTCCTGATGGCCCGTGAAGCTGCCACATCAGCAAGTGGCTACCAGTCTTCAGACTTCTAAATTTTAAGTCACTTTTGGGGGGACTAAAAAGTAGTGGGAAACTGCTAGCTTGTGGCCTGATTTCTAGTCCTTGCTCTTCTACAAAATGTATATAATTTAAAAAGTTCTCTGCATCTCATGGTCTCAGTTCTCTTCTCCATAAACTAAGTGAGGCGGGCTGGATGACCTGAAGGAAAAATCATTCATTTTACTAGTTACCATTTTAACTGTCAATTTTACTTTTCCCAGTATCTTTCTTAAATATATAATATTTTGTGAAAAATTGATACCAGATTGATGTGCTTTAAAATATCAGAAAAATAAGAGAAACAAGTAGTTATAAACCTAGACCCACAAAGGAGTGGACAGTAGAGTAAATAAGTTCCAGCTAAGACATGTGATTTAGTAAATATCGTCTCTAGTGGGAAATGCTTCAGCTCAGTTCTCAGGGACTGTGCCTCCAACTGGTGAAAGTATGCAGGCAAGAGCTGCCCTCACCCACTCTCCTTCCATTTTGGAAAGGGACCTATGGGACCAGGGGGTGCAGATAGTAGAGAAAACATTTCCCCAATCCTTGGCTTTATTAACTGATTCATATTTTTGACAGCACTGAGTCAAGAGTTGAGCCCAAGGTAGTGGAGAAATGCTACATTTAACTAGAAAAGAACCTCCTTTCTTTCTTCTCCATATTTTCCACTGCTTCTCAAATACTCCTGAAGTGTGATAGAAAAGATAACAAAGGAGCATGTCTCTGGCGCAGTCCAGTTTTTCAAAGCACAACAATTCTGTAAGAGTACACAAATCAGTCTGCTGTTATTGGACACCTTCTGTTTGCATGTTGTTTTGCCAAAGGTTGGAGAAACTATAGAAACAAGAGTAATCAGAACCCTCATGCTCCTGAGAGGAAGAGATGACTCCCATAATTTCATCTCACTCTTTTTTTTTAAAGGATTTATTATTAATTCATATGAGCTGTAAGTCACTTATTTCATTCTGGAAAATGTCCACTAATGGCTAGGTTTAGAGCACATTGTAAGTAAGTCCTTCCAAAATCTCGCAGAAGTTTTCAGTCCATTCTTTAGCAGAAAGAATACTGCAGAACACTGGAAATACATATACCAACATATGTAGATTAAATTTCATAATCACAGCCAATCAGCCAATATTGTTTTATTCACAAGAAGTAAGAAATTGTAACCATTAGCAAGTCTATACAAAGTTTCCATGTTCCTGTCTGGCAATGACCATCCAATCTTTCCCTACCTAAAATATCCTTTACCAAGCTGAAACCAAATCAGCTGGAATGGAAAATCTTTGATAGGCCTTTCATACCAACCTTGTGAAAAAGATGTATGTCTAAGTTTATGACGACAAACAGTGTTATTATCTCTCTTTCTCTAATATTTAACCAATCTAAACACTCAGGGGAAAATGTTATCTGAAATCCAACCACTTTATATCCATTCATTTGGTCTTCTTTTGACAATTCAACTAGCTTTTCTCACAAGTATCTCAAATACTTGTTTGGAAAGCTTTTTTCAAGTGGGTATGCAAACAGGAGGAGAACTGTTCTTTAGCAATCCCTCCTTCTAAGCTTCCAATGATGCTATCTTCTTGAACTTTAGTTAATGAAAAGATAAATATGATCTGTTCTATGCCCAGCTGTGTTTTTCTTGTACTGAGGAATTCACAAAAGGAAAATTTTAAATCACGCATTTATCAGTGAACCAGCTTGCTAAAGCAAATAGATTTCAGCCTCCTGAGTTTGCTTCAATAAAAGATTAAACGTTAATAGCGCAACTTACCACCCTCAACAGATTTATGAATAATCAAAGTTTGGAGAAAGGCCAGCCCATTTAAGAACATTACCTACCAAGCAGATGCCAATAGTATGTAGACATCTTCCCTGTAGCTAAGCAGACATATTTCCTACTACACAATTCAATATCGACTGAATAATTGGCCTTTACAAAACATTTATTAAAACGCACAATTTATCACACATGCAGTGCCTGTTTAAGAGTTTCAGATGGGGAGAGAGTTTCCAGGGATACATACAGCTCCTTTCTAATTACTAACCAGATTTAATTGGTTAACCGCAAGTGAGAACTAGAACACTTAGAACAAAGGGTCTGAATTATCAAGAAGTTTTAGGGGATAAGATGAATAAGCATCATGTTACACACATGAGTAACACTTTGCCTAGTCCTGCTCTGCGTACACACAAAGCCCCTTTGCTTGCGTTTACTTCCACATTGTGACACTGTTCCTAGGTGGCCAGGCTGCTTCTACGCTGCTGCTCTCCTTTTCCAGATTAACACACTGAGGCATGGAGTTTTAGAATGCTATATCTACCCTACGTAGCAAGTTGAGTTAATGATTGTGTGAAAGTTGGGATCTCTGTGCCAGGTTTCTAACTCTGAAAAAGTTTATCTGTTTCTCTGCGCTATATCTTTGCATACAGCTATTAAAAGTCACCAACTTAAAAAAAAAATCTTCTTGTTAACAAATTCTGAATACATATGGACAAAACACTGTAGCTAGAACAGACTGAACAGACTTGCAATGAACTAAAAGCAATTCCTGGTGAGATTCAAGAATGAAAAATTATCACATTATATGTACAGGTTTTTCATGGCAGAAAATACCACTGGATTTCAATTAGTCTTCTACCAACCCACAACACGTTTATTAATATTTTGGCATTATCTCAACCAAACTTCTGGTCATGTTCCCTGTAGTGGAAATTCTTAATCTAACCTCACTTAATGCTAGAAAAATGAGAATATCATTTGTCTCTCACACCCAAGCTATCCTGAGCAGGTTTCCAAATCATTTAAGAATTCTCTAACACCTAAAGCTAAGTATCCAATCCATTTAGCAATTATTATTATTATCTGAGCACCTTTGGCTTCTTGGTTTTTACCTGAACTTTGAAAAGTAGAAAGGTTTGAATTAGGATAAAACTTGCCATGATTCAAAAATATTTTTGTCTCAGTCTTGCCTTCATGACAACACACATGCAAACATACATAAGCACACACTCTTATGTCATTGGTGCAAAGCCTGTGTGTGCAGCTTCCTTCTGGAGTCAGTTAAAAATAATCATTTATGTTCAAACATACCAAACAAAAATGGAAAATATACAGTAGCTGTAAATGGTAAAAAATACACAATGTTCAAGCTTACAATCCATTCACCCCAGAACCTGAATAACTGATGCTTAATTTATAAAAGAATAATTGGTATTTAGTTAGCTAAGTTGAATTTATAAAAACTCCAAAAGAGGAGAGGTAGGAAGGGGCACACAAATAAGAGGAGGGAAAAGAAATTCCAAGTTCAGAATAAACAGCTCACCTTCAGGGATTACCACACCCTAACACTGAGGGCATTCACAGATCCAGATTATATCTGTGTTATGTCTCTGATGCTATTTGTCCTCTATGATTTTTAAATTTATATATTAAAATTCATTTGTGTTAAATATTAAACTCAGCACTGTAGTCATTAACTAGAAGTTCTGAAAACTTAGAATTCCTTTGGAATACAAGGATGAAATTTTATGATATATAGAAAAATACTAAAATCTTTGTCTTAATAGTTCCACTCCTGGAAATTTGCTCTAAATATGCAATAGGCACAAGTAAAATCTACATTCATATTTGTTGTGTTGCACTTCATAGTTTCAAACTAGGCAAAACAGTAACAATAAAAGTAAATGTAAGTAAATCACTGTATGTGAATGAAGTCAAACTTAATTTTACAATGATATTCATAAATAATATGAAAAGATCCATTTTTATAGTAAAATATTAAGCAAGAAAATGTTGAGATTATAAGAAAGTTAGGCAGAACCAAGCAAGACAATAGTGAAATGTTTTCCAATTTTTTAAATTGTGTGGTATTATTTTATGTTCTGAAAGCATGTTCTTCCTAATAATATTTGAATGTAAGGGACAATTCTCCCAAGCAGAGTTGCTCAACTTCAAGTAAAAAGTAGTAGAAAGCAGTCTAATTTCTCCAAAGGATACAGTCCCATAGTGTGGTCACCCTGGGCTTAAGTTGATCTTTTGAGCGTTCATCAAAAGCATACACCTGTTGTCTGGAAATAACATCTGCCCCTCTTGAGCCACTCCCTCCACATCAAAGGACTGTCCCTGGTGGAGCACGGGCAAGGTGTGCGGCCCTAAGCCATGAGTACAGCCACATCTTCACACTGTGAAGCCATGTGGCTCAGTCTCCTCTCCAGGAATCTTCACGTTAAAGCACAAAAACCTCAGTGTTCATAGAATCAAATAATCACTAAATGATTGAGCCAAACAACTGCTTATTGAGAAAGCCAGGGAAGAAAAAGGCCATTTCAGGACTACAGTGTTAAAACAACCACCACCTGAAATGACTTTCCTCGTTCATAATTTTTTAATGCCTGTGTTTTAAAACCAGATATTTATTGCTCTTTTAAAATGTCTCTGGGTAACATTTTCAGTTCTGCAACAGTGCTGCTAACATTCCAAGACGAGCTATCGTGCAACTGCCTATAAAAAAATTAACACTACCAAGGCCATTTTCTCTGCACTTCAGCTCATACCAATGAAACTACCCTATAGGCATAAACTTGATATTTCTGTTCAGCACACATTAACTCAGAGTTCCTCAGGGTGTGATGCCCAGGTGATTTCTGTGATGCAGATTTCTAAAAATCTGGTTGAAAACCTGCATGATTGAACACTCCACTCATGGCAGAGTACAACCATTGATCTTCTCTTATTTTACCCAATCTGCACTTAGTCTTGGAAGATTAACCCTTTGGCAGTATGAACTCACATTGCTGAACACAAAGGGGGTCCCACCTGAGGCTTGGGAAAGTGCATTAGTTCTCAAATTAGGAGCCAGGAACTTCTAGGGTCTGACATGATTCATAGGAAGCAAAGAATCGAAGTGGCTGAGGTGCGAGTTGCAGGGAGAGACAGACTCTGGAAGAACAGAGTCACAGTCCTAGAGCTAAAAAAAACCTTAGCAACCACACTGTGCAGAACTTGCAATGCACCACACAACTAGTCAGTCACAGGACCCAAGTCTTTTTCTTTCTATTACCCAAGAGTGGGAACAGAAGGAACTTTGCCACAGAGAAATTTTAGGTATTACATTATGATATAGCTTTTAAAAACATAGTTAATGAGGACAAAGTATCTGAGAAGGTCCTTGCATAAATTTTAAGTTATATTTGAGTGATGAGACCATCTCAGAAACTGAGATGGATGTAAACTTTATAAAACTTCTCCCTTTTTTGTCAATGTAATTCTCCACACCTCATCCCTCCCACTTTTAAAGCAACAGCAAAAACTAGGATCACAGAGTTGGCAGTAGACACAGGAGGTTAGGTCAATCTCACCATAAGTAGTGAGGGGGGAAACGAGTGGGGGGAGATAGGCCGGGGGAAAGGAGCCTAAGAGAGCAAGACAGGATAACAAGTGGGATGGGGAGAGACATGTCCTCTGTTCACTTCGGCCTACATCTGTCTCCCCAAAATACAGGAATGTGACGACAATGAGGTAGGAGCTACAGAAGAGAAAAGCCAATTCTACCCGATTCAAGAGAAGGAGGACTCGCATGCGTGAATTGGAGGAACTTCAGCTACTCACTCATGAACACTTAGGAACTTAGAAAAATACATTTTCTACAGCATCCCTTTGTCACAAATGAGGCATCTGTACAGTTCAGAACATCTTTCAAAAAGCAAAGAATATAAAATATATTTTGTGGCCTTGTATATCTTTCCTCCACCTGTACATAGCAAGTCATACAGAGATTTTAAAAGAGAATGTCTCAAAATGGGAAAGCCAAGTATGCTCTAGGAGCACTCAACCAAATTACCTTTGTCTCAGTTGCTGAAGTTTTCATCACAAAGCGCGAAAATCATCGTGCTTCTACATAGAAATAAGTGATCTGTAACAGTGCAACATGACCACGAAGAGAAACTGAACACAACCTCCGTCATCCATGCTACTTCTAGTCAATAATTATCTAAGCGGTATCAGTCATGTTTCCCATGCATCCTGGTTGGCCTCTAAGTAAAGAGAAGGAGCCTGAGAGCAGGGCTTGAGAATCCTGCGGTCTCTCTTAGGAGTGATATCTCAGGCGGTGTGTGTGAAGAATGGGGTGTATGCAGCGTGTGATCTTCATGTTTATTGCTTTAACTTTCCACCCACTTCTGGAGAATCGTTGCTCATCCAATCTCATTTAAAGTTCCTACTTACTGGCAAAGCAGTTCTTAGAAATCTGAGAAGACTGCTTTGTCATTGCATGCTGTTGTGTCCAAGCAGCAGTCACTGAGCAAGCCCAGGCCCAAAGCTCAGGAGGCAGGAAGGACTGTGTCGCAACACTCCAGAGCTCCTTCGAGATGAGTGAGGATAAGTCCTGTTTTTAAAAATTTGCCTGACTTTCAATAAAGAAGGGATACATACATATTATATGTGTTTAAATCTATGTAAGTTTGATTACAAGAGCCAGAAATCTTAACAGACATTTTGTGAGCTTTTAATAATGTACTTTACAAATGAAGTATATTTCTCTATTTCATAGCCCTCACATTGTGTTCTGAAGATAATCTGCCCCCCAAAATACCCACTAGCTGAAGATGGTAGGGGAGTTGAGTCGGAAAAAGATTGATAAGTTGAGGCAGGGTTGTAGTAGGGCCCTCATCCAGCACTTTTGAGGACCTGAGTTTGAATATGCCATTGGCACCTTTACAAATGCAAATCTTATTTGAGTTTATGCTACAAATCTTTGCTCACCTTAACGCTGATTATCCATTCTGAAGGCAAGCTGTCAGGAGGACTTTCTACAGTGATAAAAATGTCCCTTGCACTCCCCATTAGGGTAGCCACTCTTCTCATGTAGTTACTGGGCACTAGTGTGAACAGGAACTCAGGTTTCATTTAATTATGAACTGAACTTATTTTAATTATTTTACTTTTAAATAACCAGAGGTGGCTAATAAAGATTACTATATTGCACAGTGTACCTCTAGATGTTTCTTACATTTATCCAGAGTAGTGATATTAAGGACATTTTCAAAGCCAGGAATTCAAAACTAACTGTTAGCATTTGACCTGATCTCAAAACCTAGTGGGAGGGAAAGGAACATTTTTACACAAAAAGGACAACTAGACATTCTCTATCTTCATTGGGCAGATAGTTAAATAATTTTTATCCCTGAAATTTGCTCAGGATTAAAACAGGTTTCCAGATTTGTCATTGGATCTGTTTTTGAAAGGTCTCCTGACCAGGGTGTTTAAAGTATGCAATGTCTTGTGAGCAGGAAGGCTTGATAATGTCCCAAGGTCACCTCATGTACCAGCATGTGGTTATCCTAGTAAATATCTTAGTTTTCCAGTGATACACAAACATCAATTTAAAATACACCATTTGTGTTGGGGATGTAGCTCAGTGGTACCGTGCCTGCCTGGCAAGTGCAAGGCCCTGAGTCCCATCTCTGGTAACAAAAAATAACACTAAATAAATAAAATATATTGTTTGGTTTTATCCTCTTCCTTTTTTCCTTTTTACTATACCTATTTGAAAGTGTGTGTCTACATCTTCAGAAATTCAGAATGGTCACATGAAAATTCTATCCAGGATGAAGGCTCAAATAACTATGCAGTTGAACTACAGTTTAAAATGGTTTATAATATTGGATGAAGCTTAAAAATATACCTGATTCCAGTTAGGAAGCTCATAAGAAATTAAGATTGCCAGTATGAAATTTCAGAGCTATGTTAACTATAATACTGTATTGAATTTTTACTGATAAAACTAAAGTTCTCTCTTTTAATTGTAGATGACATCATTGCTAAAGCTAGAATACTCACGGGGGCACTTACTTTTTATGAATTCTTGGAATATTTTACTGAACAACTAAAATCCAAGTATGACAGAGTAAAAACCATTTGAATACATAAAGCACTAGATAATGCATTTTAATATACAACATCTTACTTGTCTACCAAAGCAATATGGCCAGATTTTATGGAAAATTATATCTTAAAAGTGAGGGAATAAAAAAGATTGATCAAATCTAAGATTGGCTAAATTATACCTAAGAACTATTAATCCTGTATTAAAAGAAATAGTTTAACACACAGTAATACATGAATATATTTTATTGGAAAATGTTATATAACATTATATACAAAGCTAAAATTTTTCCAATCTGTGTCCCCTTCCTCTTCTCAGAGGTAATCACTGTTACTACATGGTGTATACTAAAACTGGAAACACCTAAATACTTGACACTTAGCATAAGCAATCCAAATATAATTTTTTTAAATGTGGCAAGTCCATACTAAATAACTTTAAGTTTCTGAAGAGCTTAGATTACGCGTGACACAGTCAAAATATTTTCTATCATTATAGGAACAAAGATATGTAGTGAAACACTCAAACGACAGAAAAAACCTGCAATATAAGCTGATTTGTATTACACACACACACACACGCGCACGCGCGCACGCATGCATATAGGCACCATATATTTTTGAGAAATTCCAGAATTCCTTTCATTCCACCAGGCTTCTTCTCTCCTTTTATATCAAGGAATACTTTGAATTCATGACAGGCAACATAGTGGAGTAAGATAAGGAAGAGATACTGTGAATTATATCAGCCTCACTGGTGTTTCTCTGGTTCTTACTCTTACATGGAGAGTTCATTTTGTTCTTGACCTCGAAAGCAATATGATGTTACACATCCCCCCCTCCCTGGAAAGAAGAAGTATAAAGAAACATTTCCTTACTTAAGAAAGATGAAAAATTAAGGGACATGAAACAAAACTGAATGAGTGTGAACTCTGCTTTGTCAGGCTCTAACTCTTCTGTTTCCACGTGGAAGCTTCTTGTCAAATAAATCTTAATTTACAGCCAAAGGAAGGAATTGTGCTCTACTGAACAGAGGACTCTGAAAAAGGAGCCAAAGAGATGAATTTTAGTCCAGCTCTATCTCCCAGTTGGGCACAGAACAAGTCTCTCACCTCCTAGTTCCGGAGTCAATGGACATAATTTTTTATTATTCGTGCTTGCCTAATGGGGGTCCTTTCTTCACAAGCATGCATGTCCTTTAAAATGAAACTTCCTTTGAAGACAGGCAAGATATCAGATTAAGCCTTTCAATATATATTACTTCTGTTTCCTCCTGTTTCACTGTTTTCACAATGGCTACTTCTTCGAGGGGTCCCAGATGTGAACTCTGCTCCAACTACTAAACGGGACTGTAGCAAAGGAATTCACAGAACAAAACATTCTTCTTGGCTCCCAACCAGAGTTTCTTCTAAAGAGACGCTCCGGTACCATCTGCTCCAGCACAATTCAAACCCACTTCCATTTGTCATGTAAGTATCAGACTACCCTTTCCTAGCCCTGAGGAAATAATGATCTTCCTAATTCAAAATATTTATAATGTGGGCCAAACTAATTTCTCTTACAGAGAAATATCATAGATGACATGTGTATACGTATAAACCCTGCATCCAGCAAGGTTCTTAGGACAAAGAAAATTCCGAAGAAATATTTATTGAATGAATAACGGCAGAAATAAGAGTGTAAAGGGATCTTGTTTGTACATTACGTTTTTCACCAGGCTGTGTGCCAGTATGTGCAAAAAAGCTTGATAATTTCTGGTGCTCTCTTCCAGGATCACTTTGGGTTTCAGCCTCCTGATGTTCCCTGGGCTATCATATCTGGTTATTTAGTCCATCTGCATATTGGACAAGTTCAGGCCTACAAATTAGGATCCAGTTCTAAATGCCTTTAACTGAGAGTGCATTGATTTTTAGTACTTGAATATAAAATTAAACTACAGTTTCAAGGATTTTAAGGTGAAAGTCAGCATAGAAAATAAAAGCAGCATTTTCTCAGAAATATCACTCCCTAACATGGTTTTGAGAGGTAAGTTGGAAAGGTTTATCAGGTTCATTATATATATAAATGCCAGATTACTCATATTGGTTCTCTCATGCTTTGACAATCAATGTCCTAGAATAACAGACAACAGAATTTAAGAAAAAAAAAAAAAAAAACAGGTGGAGCAGAGTGGTCAAATGGAGCTGCTTTTATGCAGTCTCAGCCAGCATAGTCCAGAGGGAGCAATGAAGGTTCCTGAGGCATAACGAACTCACTCTCCTTCTGGTTAGTCCCTTGCCTTACCCACTGCTTTAGCATTTGTTTGACCTTGAAAAGTCAAGCCAAATATTGGGATCTATCCAATTCTTTCCAGAGATGTTGAGATAACTAAAAAAAAAACACTTTCTACTTTGAAAACACCAACATTCCAACTACAGACTACACTGGTCTGAGCAGTGAAACTATAACGCACTACTGGACATGCCCCAGATCGACTTCCCTTCTTCCTCAACTCCACTCAGTAGAGGCCCTCTAATGTCCTGTCCTGGGCAGGCTCAGGGGAGCTTGGCCAAATCTATTCTATACCAGAGAGATGAGAATGACCTTCACCCTCATTATTTGATAGACTTTTCAGTAAGATAAAAATAAGGGACTAGTTCAGGATTGTCTCAGTTCGCCTGAGTGTGTTTCTAGCTTGTTCTCTCCCTTGAGTTTCCAGACATTCCTTTCACATGGCTGCCATATATTTCAACCACCACCACAAGAGCCAAGATCTCAGCCATTTAGAATCAGGCTAGGAACCTGGACCAGAAGTCTGTCTTTCTTGTGGATTCATCTTTGCTATTTAGAATCTGACTGTTCATTAATGTCTTGAGCTGATGTTAGAATATCAGAATGAACATGATTAGTTCCTCCCTCACCTTTGGTTTAGAGGAGGACAGAGGAGCAAAAGAGGATTAAATGTGTGGTGGTGGTAGATGCATAGGAAGTAAAATATGTGGAGGAGAAAGGATTAAAAAAAAATGTCTTCCTAGTTTTTGTGAACAGGAAATCTACAGTATTCCATTCCTGAAAATTAAAAATATTTTATATGACTGTTTATACATAAATTCATGTTTGTTGTGAAAATGTATGGTTTCATTCTAAAATAAATAAAAATATCTAGTTAATATCCACTTATTCGGGCACATTTTTAAGTCCCATCCAATATTCCACTTTTATTTCATTTAACAAGTGAGACTGTTAAATTCTTTTTCTTCCTAAGCAAAGTAATGCATGATAATAGTCTAACAGAACAATACTTGATGTTAATTTTTGATCCTTCTCTTGCTTCCCAAAGGTAAACCTCTACTATTGTGCTTACAAAGGAAAGACTAGTGTTTCACTGTTGTGAAAAAGGGTAGCAATGTTTTAAACCACCTTTCAAAGTTCTTCCCAAAGATCTACATAAGAAACACTGGCAACAGAAACTATACAACAAAAGAAGCAACGAGAAACTCAGCTGGGGCACCAGCTATCATCAGCCATAAGACGCCCAGGCGATAATGCCCCTCGGAGAGATTCAGTCAGCAGGAAGGAAAAGAGACATTTCAGGACCCTTCTGTGGAGTGAAACAGAATCTCCAGCTAGCATGATCTCTCTCTCTCTCTCTCTCTCTCTCTCTCAGAAATGTTTTTTCAAGGTCTGCTTAGTAAACTGTCTGCCAAGTTTAAGCTTTCCATGTCTTTCTCTCGGCATAAAATGATTATCTGGAGCAATTTTTGTGAATTCCTTGCTAACAACTGAATCTAATTATTTTGCTTTCTTTTACATTTCATAACTATTCATGGTCTCAGGTACTAATCTCATAATGATTATAGTGATACCAGACACTGACTATATCCATTCAAGAAATAGTTATTCTATGCTTACTCTGTAAGAAATAGTGTCAGGTATCAGCTAGTCATATACACACATACACGTGTGTGTGCACAAGACACACACGCACAGACACATGCATTTTTAAGATCCAATGGCTCCATTATAAACAATTGTTTATAAACCTTTCTCATTAGATTATAAATCCATCTCTAATTGGAAAATGATAAATAGTTAACATGCTCATGTCCACCTATCTGCTAAAATTAGAGCAATACAAAGAAGAGTAGCATGGCCCTTATGGAAGAATGGTATGCAAATTTATGAAACATCCATATTGTTAAAAGTAAGACAAACTTCAGCAGGTAATTCAATACCTTAGGTTTTCTCAATATCATTTTGGACAATTTCCATTACAGACATCTATAGATACAAAAGTATAGGATATTTTGCAAACTATTTATGCCAGATGATTTTACGGCCATGTAATTTTGTCTCCAACTTTTTCTCTTATTTCTCTGTTAAATAAGACTTGCTGATACCTGAGGTCCTCTTGTCACTAATGGTCTTTGAGTCATTTTGACTAAAAGTACTTACAAAAAGACCAAACAACTAAATATTTTTAAAAAATAATAAAATAATATAATAGGTTTGAAGTAAACTCCATCACGTCCAGGGATGGGGAGGTTGTGGCTCTGGTATAAGACGTAGTAGATGCGGTTGAAGAATATAGGTCAGATTTTGAGGGTTCTCATGTGCTGCTTTTATCCCTACTGGAAACTGAGAACCACTGTGGATCCCTAAAGAGCTAGGAGAAGCACGATGAGATTATATTGTAGACACGAAGGACTGATGGCTGTGTAGAGATTGATGGCAAATAGATGTGAACAATTAGACTAGGGCTGTCATGGTGGCCCAGCAGAGACACAGATGGGCTGCCTGAGAGCCAAAGTAGTGGAGAGGATGGAATGTACTGGAAAGAAGTTTAGAAGCGAGTCTGACTGAACGCTTCACAGCATTATAATTTGTTTTTTTCTCAAGCAGGAAGCATGATAAGCCATTGCTCTGACTATCCTAAGTGTACTGCATCTAGCTTCTCACTACGCTGTCCTCAGTCACATCACGTAGTTCTTAGGCTAGCTCTTGCCACTCATGGTATGATCTATACAAAAAGGTATCAGCACAAACCCGGAGCCTGTGAGAAAGCCATATCTCAGTCTTCACCCCAAAGCTGCTGACCCAGAACTTTTATCTTGGCAAGATCCTCATTGAAGTCACATTTGCATCACACTCTGAAAAGCAATGATATAAAAAGATTGAATAGTAAAACAAAAAATGGAAACAAAGTTTATGTATATAGGGGGCTGGGTATAGTAGAGTGGACAGGGGAAAGGGAAAAATGAGAATCAAGGTCTATCCTATCCAGGTACACATTTTTAATGTTGAATATGATCATAATGTATAGATAAAATGTACCAATAAACTCAATAAAAAAGAAGTCATCTCTGCACTTAGAAACAGTAAGTCCTCACATTTGGCACTGACTTCTCAGTTTCCTTTTTCTCCCCATGAAAGTATGCACATATTAATTCACTGTAGGAGTTAGATATGATAAACAGTGTGAAAATATTCTGTGGCTTCTAAAGCACGACACTGAAAAGATGTAACCTCCATTTAGCATTGTGATCATCTTTTCACATGACAAAATCAGATATATGTTTGTAGAAGGATACTGTAAGCCCTAAATATAGAATTGATAAAAGACAAATCTGCAGAAAAAAATATTAGAGCTATCTTCCTCAGAATTTAATTGTTGCTCTTTTTGCTTTGCAAAATTATTTCCCTGGGAGTGTATTGCTCTATTTCTAAGTCTTCCATTAATTCTCAAAACCTATGTTTTCTTCTCCACTGAAAGAAACAAGAGAGGAACAACAGTGTTAAGTACCACACTCTGAACAAGCCTAAGGAGCTTATCAGGACCATTTTTCTCTGGCCTATTATCTTTCAAAGTAAACGCAAATGCCAGCACTTAAACAAGATCCTGGGGGAAGACACGGAGACAGTTTTAAATAGAGTATATGCCTATTTGTCTGTGTCATCCTGCCCAGAAAGGAAACAAGATCAACCTGATGACCTTCTTCAACTTCCTTCAAATCTTGATGCCACAGGGCTCCATTTTCAAGGCAAAGCAAGTGACCACCACAATTGCTACTATAAGGTATGATTTGAGAGATCACAGGTCGCTATTCCTTTCAGGTATGGTGCTGGATATGCCTACAGCTAGACCCAAATCTAAGATTCTTTGTGGGGATCTCTTCAAAAACATTCTTTCTGATCCATTGCTACACACAACTATATTTATTAAAATAGTAAGTGTTTGATAATTGATTGTAGAACTGAAAAGGGAAGAATAAATCAGGGATAAGTACTTATGTTACAAACAGCATCACTTGTACGATAAGAAAAAATATTTTTCATGCTAATAAAAACATGAGTTACTGCAGTTGTTTTAATAATAACAAAACTGAATAAAATTCATGAGAAAGAACATGTCTCTGAATCACTTTCGGAAGGTAAAATTCCTAATCCTAGATTGCATCTTCAAAATTTAATAAAACCTCGCACTTTTTAAGTGAACAATCGGTCAATTTTACTCCAAACAGTAAAGTCATTTTTGAAATGCATTTATATGTGGGTTCCTTAAAATTATTTATCTTGCCCACAATTCATGGAAAAGGAAATGGTGATAGAGCCCTGTAGTCACCTTGCTTTTTAGCTGACCTCTATCACCGTTGCCTTTGTTCAAAATCACCTGTATTTTCTTTCTGGCAAATGACTTCTACCGATAGTTGGTAATACTAATATTTGTACCATGTTATCAACAACATTTCCCAAGAATCACAGTGGCAGCATTATCAATAAGAGATTTATCTGTTACATCAAAGTTTGGGTGTAATAAACTTATCACCACTTCTGCAAGTTTCCCTCACACTGTCAGCTCACACAAAAGGTGCTTTGTGAAGCATGGCCCCGTTAGACACAGTTCCTTCAGGTGCCCTGAGCAGTCTCAGCTGCCAGCTTCTGCACCCGGCCTTCTCTCCTGAATTCAAAAAAACCCTGTCAGGACCCCACCAAAGAGTCTCCCCTCTCAGAACTATTCAACAAGGGGAGAGGGAGTCCAGATGACCATGTAAGGACTGTGATCATAGTGTTCCAGTGCTCCCAGACACTTGCATCTGGCATGAAACTGCCTTTCAGGATCCTCAAGGACACATCCTAGCCACCTCCTTTGTGGTCGTGAGAATCCTGTGTTTAGAATAGAATCACTGCTCACTCTGATGCTCTAGCCTGACAAGTCTATTTTTGTCTCAGTTTAACCCTGAGGGTCTCCAATATTCTGACTTGGTGGAGGAGAAAAATTTTTCCCAGGAACTCTCCTCCCCCTCAACAAATAGTTAAGCCTGTCTCACAATGTGACACTTCAAATAAGGCCTAAATCCCCAAGGGATGCCTGTAACCAAAATACTGACATTCATTTTCTTAAAGTATGTGAGTGTGAGCACATGTGTAAATACAAACGTGTGGAAACTGTACATCCACATTTGTGTTTGGCGTGTGCAGCTCACAAAAGTGGCATACGGTAAGTCTTACTCTATTTTTAAAACAAAAGTTCTATACTTGGCCTCCAACCTTCCTCATACAAGTGAAATAATAAGCAGAAAGCTCTTATTACATAATCGTCTCACTTCTCATATTTGCACTGTCATAATATCAGCGTTTCATGGGGGTCGAGCACCCAAGTCCATCGGGGACAACAGGATCCTCCTCCTCACCTCAGGCAGTGACTCACCTTCCCGGAAGTCAGGGTGGGAGGCCGCCCTTTCCAGCACGACCCACAATGCTGTCTGCGTGGTATGGAAGGAGGCCGGTCCCCAGCCGCGCCTCTTTCATCACTAGAAATCTGACCCTTCTATCAGATGTGTGGAAAAGGTGAAAAAGCCTTTTTTTCTTTTTCCTTGACAACTACTGGACTTTGCATTCCTTCCCACCTAATACCCTAGAGCCCTCAGCAGGCTTCTGGCCCATTATGGAAAGTGTTTGTAAAGCCCTTCGGTGCCACGGTGGACAGACGGTGCAGACACGAGCTGAACAGTGACAGCCGAGCTGCAGACGTGCGGCAGGCCCTGCTTCCGTGGCATTCTGACAGGGTCCTTTCAGCACGTGAACATTACTTCTCAGGCCAGTAATCCCCTGGTCCTTATTAAGTTTTCCATATCCCACAGACCCCACCGCAGCCTCTCATCCCACCCGAGCACATTCTCTGCTCTCAGGGCAAACACATTCTCTAAGGAGCTGACCTAGAACTGCAACAGGTTTGACACTCACGCTGGACAGCGGGGTTTGAACAGTCATGCAAGTGGAAGTCCCCTGCTTCCTTTGTGTCTAGTTTCTCACCCAGCTTCAACACAGGATACAAGCCAAACAGACAAAGCAGGTTTGGGGAAAAGGCGAAAGATGGCAGAGGAAACCTCCACTTAAACAATACTGCTAAAAAATTCTGATTAGCTAAGATAAGATGTACTCTCATTTTCCTGAAAGTTTTATCATTAGAGATAGGCTGCACAATCATGACGAAGTCTCAGCTGAGTGTTTTAGAGTTGGTTGTTATTTTCAAACACCATGTGCTGTGGTGTTTCCTTGGGGGAACACATTCCGACTCCTTAATGGGTTGTAATCAGTAACACGTTTGCTTTGGGCCTTATAATGATGATGCTGTTAACTGCATTCACCAAAAATCCTTTAAAACAGCTGTTTTCAAACAACTTTCACTGTGAATGTGCTTTTGTGTGTTTAATGTATTTGGAAGGCATTTGACAAAGCCTTTGCCTACTGTTTTATTTGTTTCCATTTATGAAAACACGTGTTCACTGTGAAAATCAGTTGTATTTGTAAAATTATCAAGGAACCATAAGAAAAATCTCCAGTGAATCCACTTAGAAGAAACCCATTTGTTTAGCCATAGAATGAACAGCAGCTCTTTTTCAGGAATGAAAGAGGGAGAATTTTTTTTTTAATGATGTGCCCTGAAAATAGAGAGAGAGACAGAGAGAGCAAGAGAGTGAGCGAGCGAGCGAGAGAGAAAAAGAGAGAGAGACAGAGAAAGAGAGAGACAGAGAGAGAAAGACAGAGAGAGACAAAAAGAGAGGAGGAGGAGGAGGAAAGAGACCCAGCAAAGAGTGTTTGAGAAGCTCCTAAGCAAAGATTTTTCAGCAGACAGCTGCATGCTTTCTGGGCCACTTATACCTACAGTCATCAGCTAAGCCCTGTTGCCTCTGTTTTTAGCCCTCTGCTCTGAAATGCAGGAATTACACTCCATTTGGAGCCTTAGCAAGCACAGAACACCGTCTTTCTCACAACATCGTCCAGCCAGGAAACAGACAGTGTATACTTATGATTGGTTGATCCCTGGTCTTTGTTTTCTGTCTTTCTCAGTTGACATTGCTCACTACAAGATAGCAAGCCAACTACTGTGAGGCATGAAACTGTAAAAGCAGAAAAAATTTCTTTGCCATTTTAGGCCCACCACCCACCAAAGTGAGTATCAACAACACATTAGTATGTGTCATCACAGGTATTCGTAGTAGTCAGGGCATCCAACAGAAAATCAAGAAAACAGCAGACCCATGCCAGACGTTTGCCTGCCACCCAGTGAGTGCTCTGGATGAAAGCTGCCTTGTGATACAAGTGCCCTGGCAACTCAGGAACTGTCCTTGCCCACTTTGCATCCCTCATTGAAAGCTTTCCATTTTTTCAAAGCTAAAAAGTTTTCTTGGTCTGCAACCTCTGGAAAGGCAGATGCCTGCACAGCCAGAGGGACCTCGCGCCTTGTTTGGTTTTCCTCGTCTATGAGCCCTCAGCAGCACGGCTCCCAACTCGCCATGTGTGCAGTGTGACAGCTCAGCAGCTGGACTCTTATTTCCTGGGCCCTGGGAAGATAGAAAATATCACATTTCTATTTCATTCGACCCGTTCACTCTCTCTTTCATGCTCCACTACCTTTACAAGTCACCATTTCACTGTTGTAACAAGGATTACAGGGACTTCAACAGGTAAGGCCTCCAGCAAACACGGAGAGAAGGGACCTCAGAGAAGGCAGAGGGCTGCAGGGCTTATCTGCTCCCCGTGTCACCACTTCTTACCACTAGGCCTGCCCAGTGACAGCAAAGTTGTCCTGAGGCAACCACTCAGTAATAAGATACACAACAAATAATGGGGTTTTTTGCTGGAAAAATATATACTCAGGTAATTAAATTGTTAACATGATGGATGGCCTTATTTTATATTTGAATTCAAAGCGACTTTCTGTATCATTCAACTAAAATGTCTTGATGTTACAAAGAAAGAACCAAAAAAAAAGCACCCATAACTCCAGAGAAATAGGAATATAGATTTTGGTTTATTTAATTTTAAAATAAACATGGATAGTTTTTTCCCTGGCTGGATTGTGCTCTTTACCTAAAATTCATGAAGCTGATATTCAAATATCGTATTCATTATTTTCTATTCCTAGATTTTTATACTACATTCTAAAAGAAGAAGTCATAGGAAGTTTGTCAATAGACACACTGTGGCTTACATTAGAAAACTAAGAACATACTAGAGAGACTTATTGTTGAGAAGGTTCCAGAAGTAAGGCCCTGGAATCTGAGTTTAAAATGTTAATGGACATGCATACTCCTATGTCGAATCCCAAATGACAATATGTTTTGTGCCCGGGGCATGATTCTGACTAAATCAATAAACTATCCTAAGTCTGATAAAAGTTTTACAAAATATCCAGGACATTTAGAGTAATTGTTAACATCTGCTCATTATGATTCAACAGTGTAAGCAGGTTTGGAAGCCAGATAAATATATTTATTCATCAGCAGCCAGCTTGTCACTGCTACCTCACTGGTGACATAGAACAGCAAGACGTTAGAACTTGCCTTAGACTTGGGTTGAGAGAATACAAATGAATCATTGTGGAAAACACAAAAAAAAATTCTGCACTCTCCATATTTGTCTTTTTTTTTTTTTTTTTTTTTAAGGTTTTTGGAGACAGAGTCTCCCTTTGTGGTTCAGGCTGGCCCTGAGCTCAGCCTCCAACTCACATCACAATCCTCCTGCCTCTGCCTCCCGAGTGCTGGGATTACAGGCGTGAGCCACCACGCCCGGCACTGTGGTATGCACTCTCCATATTTTTCAAGAATGATCAGGAGGAAGGAGGAAAAACCTAGAAGGAGACATGGAAGGATGTAAGGAAAAGGAGAGAGAAACAGAGAAAGAGAGAGAGAGAGAGAGAGTTTGGTTCAAAGTCTTGATAATTTACCTTGAACTGAAAAACCTAGGGACTATGCAGGAAGTACATAAAGTATAAATCTTAGAAAAGGAAATTGAAGACACCTATCATTGCTAAACAAGAAAAGCATTTTTCTTGTTTTATTTTAAAAAACACTACTCAATTTTGATTTCTACCTTCATTTTACAAAATGAGAAAGCTATTTCTATACTGGATCACTAAAAAGAGAGTGTTTGAAAACAACATTGAGAAAGTTCTGTCTGTCAGAATGAATTAACTCTCTGAGCATACACACTAACTTGCAGCTGACTTGTCTTGCATCAAAACCCACTGGAGAATCATCACTTATTTGCAGCAAGAAAACATTAAGAAAATCATATTTATACTTATTGTAAATACTATGGGGTAAGGCAAGCATCTCAATGATTTTATGTGGCTTTCAGTTTTTTTCATGTAATGTGGAGTGTCTGTGTGCACACGTGTGTGCGTGTGTGTGTGTGTGTGTGTGTGTTTCAGGTGTCCTTTCAGGAGACTAAATGACCTCTAGTGATGCTGATAGATCTCGGGTTACATGTTTCTTGAATATTTGAAGCTGGGTTGTTTATTAACTTTCAACTACCTTGTGTTATCCTCAATCATGATTGTTTAAAGTAGATTAAATAGACTTGCCTCAAGTTTAACTCTTTAGTGTGAGAATAACTCTGACAATGTGCCATCAATTTCCAACATAATCCTCTAATATTGGACTTAAAAACTGTGGACTTTCTTACAAAAGATAAAAAAGATTCCAGAGAAGAAGGTAACAGAGGAAGAAAGTCACTGGTTGACAGCACTGAATTTTGCTGAAGTATAAGCCTGTAAACTCACTAGTTTGTGTCCACTGGGGAAATGTTGTGCTGTGATATAAATGCTGTGTATTCACATGATTCAGATAAACTGAATACCTAGAACAGTAGTATATATCTATATCTGACACAGCTCAAGAAGGTAGTTACAAATACTAGGTTTCTCTACAAGGACCACAAGATTAGCAAGACAGAGATGAGAAAATTAACAGAGAGATGCTATCTAGCTAATTAAAGCTGTAAAAGATGCAAGAGCTTCTTCATGGATTGTTCTGTTCAGTAACCTGTAATTATATTGTCAATTGCATTAACTTCATTGCCCCCTAATAGAGTAAGTTTCAAGAGAGGCAGCCAATGTTGGGATGGTTATTTATTTTTATGTCCTAATTAATCAGTACTGACAACAAACCACATCCTTCCTCCTTGTTCATTATTTAAATGGCCCATTTATATGGATGAACCTCTTTGCTTTGTGCATTTCATTATCACATTAACATGCTTTCAAAACAAAAGCGTTTTGTTTCTGCTTCAGCAAGTACTCTGAACAAACAGCTACTTGAGCTAGCCTGGACAGCTGACTCAAGCTGCATCTCTTTCACGTGGCGTTTGTACTGGTCCAAGGAGAGTCTGACTAAAATCAAATGTTCAGCACTTCGTGGGAAAAAAATTAATTATTGATGACTTCTATGTTGCAGGGAATGGGGGAGGAGTAAAGAATTTAGGTTAGGAAATAGAAGCAGGAATTTCAATTCTTCATCCAACGTTGGGAAGCAAATTACATTCAATTAGTTATTTTCTTGTGCACCCAATGTGGAACTCTGAAAATAAAGCCTGCCACCTTGTTCGGTTAAAATCTGTTGGAGTCAGTAAATGTGCTATAATTTAAAGTAACTTGGAGAATCAATCTTTGTGACACACCTTCTCTCTGTGAAAGATTCTAGATGCTGTGTTACTTATGGCATTGCCATCGAATGAAAGGTACTATGCTTACACTACGTCTTGACATGCTACATTTCTAGCCTCAAGTTTATCGACCCTAGACAGCAATGTTGGAGAGGACATAGCTCACTTCATATAACCAAATAAATCTTTTCCTCAAAAATCATCTCTTGGAAAAGAGGAAACAAGAGGTATTCAAATACAAATAAAGTCCCCTTGCACTATGGAACATACTTGAGGTATCCGGGAAAAATACATTTGCTGAGAAGACTAAAAGAGCCTGCAGTGAAAGACTCAGTTGTATGTTTAAAGATGTCACATAATGGAATCATTTTGAAAAGAGTCAACATTCAAACCGGATTTATTAGTTATCCTTTTGGATATGATCTCACAATTGCAAACAGTTGATGAACTGTTCTATAATTTTAAGATAACCTCTAAAAATATACAGGAAAAAGTTACATTGTGGAAACCATGAATGTGTACCCACAGGACACATAAAAAACAATAGCTCTGAACTTACATGACTGGCTACTTGGACCTGAGATGAATCACCTAGCAACAGCCACATATACAGATTTTTAAATAATGTGCCTCAGATACTATGAGTGCAAGTGAAGAAATGTGCCTCTGAAAACTGTTGGCTGACTCAATAAATTCTGATGATGCTAACGACAGACATTACAACCAGAATAGGATTGTAACATGAAGATAGAATGAAGCAATATTTCTACATTCCTAAATATTATGTGTTTTGATAATGGTTAAAAATCATTTCTCAAGTTTCTAGTTAGGTCTAATCAGTCA
>PVIR01025826.1:0-24462 GCA_004026965.1 Petromus typicus | reverse complement strand
TGCTGCATGGCGTATTATCTTGGCATTGCCATGCCAGCCTCAGGCTGGGAAGTGCCGTGGCCAGATGCCACTCCTGTAGCTGCCCAAGTCAGGGTTTGCCAATGAGAAGAGCTCAGAGGACTTTGGAAGGAAGGACAGTCCACAGCCCTAGCCTTGTCCCGTGAGGCTTTGTGGGCCGGGGTGACAGATGCAGCAGGTCAGCAGCCCTTCCCAGTCCTGGTGGACACGGACTTCTGGGTCCCCCAAATCGTGAGCTTTTCTGTGCTTCCCAGTGCTTCACTCTAAAGTGGGTGGTGCCTGCTTGTCCTTCAAAGCTCCTCCCAGAGCTTCACAGCCCAGCTTCCCGTGTCAGTCGTGACAGACATAGACTCATGCAGTTCCTGTAGGGAAAGCAGACTTTCTGCAATGGTTAGTGATTACAACAATAATAAGAGAGAGTTCTAAAGTAGTACACAGCAATAACTTGGTTCATGAACACTGCGGCTCACAAACAGTACAGCAAAATTTTGCTTCCATTCTTGAACTCTGCATCGGGTGATGAACACAACTACAGTCCCCAGGAATGCAAACACAGCCGTCTTCCCCATTTTGACGCATCTTCATGGCACAACAATGAGAAGGGTAGAAGTGATGTAGCAAAATCCATTATGGAAAAATGAAATGAATGCCAGGATTTATTTGAGCAGCAGCACCCTGACCTAAATCCAATGACCAAAGTGTTGATCCTGATGAAGGATAACATGGTGTGTCATTATCAGAGGGTCGAGCAGAGCAAGTAAAAAATAGTGACCTTAGACAAATGGGTTTTTTCGTTTGTTTGTTTTGTCAGAATTGGCCCTACAGCTAAGAGACAAGAAAGAAAACACTAGGAGGAGACCCCTCAGTGTTATTGTGGAGGAGTCTCTCCCTCCATATAATACCCTCCTCCCCACCCTCCTTTAGTCCGAAGGGAGGCTTTTGTTCCACCAACCACGACAGAATGAATCTGCCAGTAACCCCGTGAATGGACCTGGGACGTGGCTCCTTCACCAGGGAGCCTTGCTGACCACAGCCTCCGCTGGAGTCCTGACTGTAGCCCATGAGAGATGCTGCAGAAGCTCAGCTGAACTGCACCACATGCTGCGCTCTCGCGAGCTCCAGAAGCTGAGATGAGCAATGTTGCTGTTTCAGCACACCAGTTGTGGGGGAAATTTGGCAGGCAGTAATGGTAACTAATCCAGAAACTTATCTTGCCTTTCACAAAATATATTTTCATTGAGTAAATTACTCGTTATTTCTTATGCTCACTGTTATGGTTTACATCTAGATGTCCCTTCCCCCAAAGCTTCATGAGCTCATAGGTGGGGCTTCTGGGAGGTGATTGGTTTATGAATTCATGATACTCAAAAATGGGTTAATTCCCTGATGCATTTCGAGCTAAATATGAGATTAGCATCTTTGCTGGAGGAGGTGAGTCCCTGAGGACGTGGCCTGGAAGCCCTTCCCTCCTCCTTCATCTTTCTCTCTCTGCTTCCTGCCACTGTGCCACAAGCTATCTCTCCTCTGCCTTGTCTTTCCACCATGCTGCCCTGCCTTGGAGCCAGCCTATTATATGTACTGAAACCTCCACAGACCGTGTGACAAAATGAATCTTCCCTCCTTAGAGCTGTGTGTGTTAGGACTCATGCCTCAGAAAGAAGACAGTAACTAATACACATATCTCTCGGAACTGCCAAAATCTTACACTGTGATCATTCTAATGAGTGTGCAATTTTAATAACTTCAGGGTTTGATTTGACTTGTTCTGGAAATTAATTATGATTATGTACTTTGAGCATTTTTTCAAGTCTGTGGCTTATTTGACTTCTCTTTTGGATATACTTATTTACAACTTTCTTATATTTCTAATAGATTGCCTACATTTTTGTTTCTTTACATATTTTGTACTTGATTTGAAGAATTAATTATATGTTCTGAATTTGACATGTATATGTATTCTGTTAATAGGTACTTTGTCTTTTCATTCTCCTAAGGATGTTTTTAGATGAATAAACATTGTTAAATGTTAATCTTTTCAAACTGGTCAATTTTTTGTTTACATTCAGTACTTTTTTGTCTTATTCACCCTGAGGGACATAAAAACAAATGTCTTGACAGTTTCTCAAAACTTTATTTTTTCATTCAAATTTGTAATTACTGTTAAGAATTCAACCAATGCTCAAGACCACACCACACACCAGGTACCATCAGGAAATGTTTATTGGAAAGTGAGTGGCTCCTGTATGGTAGCGAGACAGGAAGCCCAGAGCAAAAGAAAGGAAGAAAGGGAAAGAGAGACAGACAGAGACAGAGCAAGACAGAAAGACAAGAGTGAGACAGAAAGACAAGAGTGAAACTGAGAGAGAGAAGGAGAGTGAGAGGTCTTATATAGAGCTGGGGGTTAGGGGATCTTATGTCAGCGCTGAGGTAAGGTAGCCTTAGCCTACCAGATGCTACAAAGCCTTGCAAGAAGCTTGGTTCTGATTGCTTCTAACTAATGTGGAATCTGGGAAAGGGTAACTTTATGGTCAGGGGTGGAGCTATGGGGAAGGATGAAGAACCCTGAAGAGCTGGGCAAGATGGCCCATATTTCTAACACTGCACTGGCCGGGGAGTTAGCTCAGTGGTTCCAGCGCCTGTCTTGCAAGTGCAAGGACCCAGGTTCGATCCCCGGTAACCACATACCATACTGGGCATAAAGACTCATGCCCAGCAGCAACCAGTATCACACACCACAGTGCCAGGCATGGTGGCTCACCCTTGTAATCCTAGCACTTGGGGGGCAGAGGCAGGAGGATTGCTGGGATGTGAGTTTGAGGCTGAACTCAGGGCCAGCCCGAACCACAAAGTGAGACCCTGTCTGAAAAAAATATAAATATTTCTAACATTACAACTCCTCTAACAATTACAATCTACCTGAAACTAATTATTTGAGTAACAGGAATGCTATTCAGTTGAGCTTTATTTTTTTACATGTAGGTATAAATTAGCCTACTACCATTTTCTAAAAGCTGCCTTTCTCTGCAGTTGTAATAACTCAACTCCCTATACATGCATGAGCCTGCTTCTGTATTCCCTCATAGTTTGCAAGAATCTCTTCCTCCATGCTTGCAACAACACTATCTGGTGTTAGTTACTTCCATCTTTGTTTTTTGTTTGTTTGCTTGTTTTTTGTTTTTTGACACGGAGTCTCGCTTTTGTAGGTCAGGCTGGTCCTGAGCTCTGCCTTGAACTCACATCACAGCAATCCTCTGCCTCTGCATCCCAAGTGCTGGGATTACAGGCATGAGCCACCATGCCGGGGGCCCTTGCACTTACAAGACAGGTGACAGAACCACTGAGCTAAATCCCCAGCCCCTGTCAGAAACATTTTTTAATTCATTGTCCTGAAAAGGTTATTAGACTTATTTCTAAATAAGTTTCAAGTAAACTGAAAATTAAAAATTCAAACATTTCAGAACACCCCAAAACTTTGTGCCCTGCTGAGTGGCTTCTACTTCTCTTCTGTGAATATATATGATCCAGTGGAAGAATAGGATACATAAAAAGATTTTGCCGATTCAGCCAACAGCAAATGTTGGCAAGGATGTGGAGAAGAAGGAACCCTTCTCCACTGTTGGTGGGAATGTAGACTCCTACAATCCCTGTGGAGAACAGTTTGGAAATTCCTCAAAAAGCTAGGATTGGAGGCCTCATTTGACCCAGCCATTGCTCTGCTAGGTATATACACACAAAAATTAAAAGATTCATATCACAGTGACATATGAGCACCTATGTTTACAGCAGCTCAGTTTGTAATTGCTAAATCTTGGAAACAACCCAAATGTCCATCAACTGGAGAATGGATAAAAAAGCTGTGGTTCTTCTACAGAATGGAGTATTACTCTGCCATAAAAAATGATAAGTTTGAATCATTTATACTTAAATGGACGTACCTTGAGGACATCCTTATAAGTGAAATAAATAGGTCACAGATGTGTAAATATAGTATCTTTTCTCTGGTATGAGAAAACAAAGCTATAAATAAGTTCTAGAATGTATGTTATATATTGTGAAATAGAAAGCACTCAAAGCGTAATGGAGTGAAGGGGGGGAAATAATGAGATTATAACAAAAAGGAAGGAAACAAAGTTTATGTATATGGGGGATGGGGTGGTAGGGTGGGCAGGGTTATGGGAAAAAATGAGAATTAAGTTGTGTCATATACTGGTACAGATTCTCATTGTTGAATGCAATCATGATGTATATATGTAATGTACCAATAAATATTTCAATTAAAAATTTAAAAAAAAGATTTTGCCAAGTCCACCAGTGATTTAGTTATCCTTCAGCATTTTTAACGCAGGCCACTATCAGAGCAGATTTTATATTTTTAAATCATGGTCTTGTTTTGCTAGAAGAAAAAGCAACTGACTTCCCAGAATTAGCCCTATCTTAGAGAGAGCCCTTTGTTACCTTCAGTTTCAGTGAAAATTACTGTTGCTAAATATCCTTTCAAATACCCTCACGCTGGCTCAGCAAATTGTTGTTCTGTTCATGAAAGCAATCCACCTAGGTCATTTTAGAACTATTTGGAAGTGCATGTAATTTGGAGGAAGTGAAAGAAAAAAGTATTTGTCAGATTTCCAGTGCTTCCTCTATTTCTTGTTTCTCAATATCAGATGTGTGGATCTCAGGTTTTGAAAGTCTTTCTTGCATTACTGGTTCTTCTCACCCACGAAAAAGGCTGTCTCTCCATTTTCTGATATCTTCTTTAATCTCCTTTGGCAGAGTGCTGTGTTTTTCAGAGTAGAGGTCTTTTACCTCCTTTGTCAGACTGACTCCTAGGTATTTCTTTTTGGACGCTATTGTGAAGGGAACTGATTCCCTGATTTTTCTTTCGGTTAGTCAGTTGTTCCTGTACACAAGGGCTATTGATTCTTTTGGTTTGACCTTTTACCTGGCTTTACTACTGAATCTGGCAATTGAGCCTAGCAGGTTTTTGGCTGAGTTTTTAGGATCATTTAGATAGAATATCATGTCATCAGCAAATAATGACCATTTAACTTCTTCCTTATTTATCTTTATTTCTTTTATTTCTTTCTCTTTTCTAATTCCTGTGACTAATGTTTCCAAAACTAGATTGAACAGGAGTAGTAATAGTGGACATCCTTGTTTTGTTCCTGATCTTTGTGTGACAAGTTTCAGTTCTTGACCATTTAGTGTAATATCAGTTGTTAATTTCTCAGAAATAGCTTTTATCAGGTTGAGTAGAGCATTTATTCTAATTTTCTATAGGGTTTTAATCATGAATGGGAGTTCAATTTTGTTGAAAGTTTTTTCTGCATCTATGGAGATGAACCTATATGATTTTTGCCCTTGAGTCTGTTAATGTAGTGTATTACTTTTACTGATTAATGTATGTTGAGTCATCATTGCTTCCATGGCTTGAATCCATCCTTGGTCAGGATGTATGATCTTGATGATCCCCTGAATTTTGTTTGCCAGTATCTTATTGAGAGTTTTTGCACCACTAGTCATCAGGGAGATTGGCCTGTCATTCTATTTTTTGGCTGAGTTGTTCCCTGCTTTTGGAATCAAGGTAATATTTGCTTCTAGGAATGAATATGGGAGTATTGCTTTCTTTTCAATTTCATTGAGAAGTAGTGACATTAGCTCTTCTCTAAAATTTTTTTACAATTCAGCAGTAAAGCCATCAGGGCTGAGACTTATCTTTGTCAGTAGGTTTTTATTTACATTTTCAATTTCACAGATGAATATTACAGTGTTTAGCATTTTTATATCTTCATTCAACTATGGAAACCCATATGTTTTTAAGAATTTATCCGTTTTTTGTGTTTTCAACTTATTGGAGTACAGGTTAGCAAACTAGGTGTTTATTATCTTCAGAATTTCTGCTGGATCTGTGGTGATTTCCCCTTTTATTCTTAATTGTATGGATCTGAACATTTTTCTTCCTTTTTTCATAAGATTAGCCAAGAGTGTGTCAACTTTGTTTATTCTTTCAAAGAGCCAACTCTTTGATTCATTGATTTTTTTTATCATTCTCTTCATTTCCATTGCATTCCTTTCTGCTCTAATACTTATAATTTCCTCATTTGTATGAGCTTTGGGTTTGTAATGCTCTTGTTTTTCTAGTTCAGCATTAGGTTGTTTATTTGAATTCACTCAGTTTTCATATGGCAGACATTCACTGCTATGAATTTCCCTCACAGGACTTCATTCATTGTGTTCCATATATTCCTATATGTTATATTGTTATACTCCCAAAACTACAGTATTGCAATCCCGACTGAAATCCCAACAGCATATTTCACAGAGCTATAGAAAATAATCCAAAAATTCATCTCAAACCACAAGCAACTTAAAATAGCAAGAATAATTCTAAGCAACAAGGACATGGTAGGCGGTATCACAATCCCCAGCTTGAAACTACTGTAAAGCCACAGTGACAAAAACACATGGTACAAGCAAGGAAAAGGACCGAATGATCCGTGGGACAGGCTGGAAGATCTAGAAAATATTTCAGATATATTAAGTCACTTCATATATTAAGTCAAAGGAGCCAAACCGTCTCAATGGAGGGAAGATAGCTTCTTTAACAAATGATGCTGGAAAAATTGGGTTTCAACTTGCCAACAATTAAAGCCAGATCTATCTCTTTCACCATGCACCAAACTAAAATCAAAGTGGTTTACAGATCTAAATGTTAAAACAGAAACACTAAATCTGCTGTATGAAGAAAACCTCAGCAGCACAGAAACTAGCAGAATAATTGGGATCTGATCTTACTAAAAAGCTTCTGAATAAAAAGAACTACAGAGTGAAAAGACAACCTACAGTATGGGAATAATTTTTTACCAGCTGTTCTTAAAGTACTACTACCTAAAGAATATTTTTAAAAAAAACTAAAAAATCATACCCTTCAAATTTAAAGCACTAATTCAAAAAAGAGCATCTGAAATGAACAGACACTTTGCAGACGAAGAAGTAAAGGCAGTTAAGAAACATATAAAGAAATGTTCAACATCATTGGTCATTTGAGAGATGCAGATGAGAACAATACTGAGATTTTTATCTCACTCCACAAAGAATGACTGCTGTCAAAAAATCATCTAACAACAAAACTGGCGAGGCTGTGGGGAGAAAAGAACCCTTCTCCACTTTTGGTGTGAACGTAGACTAGTGCAGCCACTGTGGAGATTCCTCAAGAAACTAGGCTTAAAGGTTCCATTTGACCCTGCTATTTCTCTGCTAGGTATGCAAACAAATTCCTGAAGTTTATCCTTTTTTTTATAACAAAATTAAACAACATTGTGTATTTTTTAAAACTAATTTATCCATTCATCTATTATTGGACAAGGAGGCTATTTCCAAGATTTTCTTATTGTAAACTGTGCTGTTATAAACATGGACATGCATATTTCACTATAATATATTGCCTTTAACTCTTTCATGAAGATACCTACTGGTAGCTTCGTCAAAATGGAATTTCTACTTAGAGGTTTATGAGGAACCTCTACATTGGTTTCTGAGATTATTTTACAGTGTACATTCACACCAGCAGTGTGGAAGGGTTTGTTCTTCCAAGTAGGTTCACTGGCTTTTGTTTTAAATGAGTTTTTGGTCCCGCTCACTTTTCTGGAGTAAGGAAATCTCAGTGTTGTTTTAATTTGCCTTTTACAAATGGCCAGAGAGGTTAAAAATTTTTTCATTTGTATTTCTTCTGATGCTCATTTTTTTTATTCATTCTTTTATTTCCAGGGAAGGATGTAGTACTTTTGAGTTCTTTATATGTGTACTCTAGATATGCATCCTTTGTCTGAAGAATAGCTGGCAGAAGTTTTTTTCCCATTCACTAGGTTGTTTCTCTACTCTTGCTGTGCTGAAGTTTTATGATTTGATATGATTCCATTGTTGATTCTTTGTATTGTTTCTTGTGTAATTCGGGTTCTGTTTAGAAAGTCCCTTCCTATGCCTATGTCTTCATGAACTTTACCTATTTTATCACCCAGAAAATTAAGTGTTTCTCTTAAGTGTTTAATCTTAAGTATTTAGATCTTTGATTTCTTTTGAGTCAGGTCTAATACACAGTGAAAGATTTAGGTGTAGATTCAAGCTTCTCTGTGTGGATAGATCGCCAGTTTTCTCAGTCTGCTAATATTTGTTTCTGCCTTTATTTTCCTACGTTTGAAGACTGCAGAGCCTCGTAATAAATTAAAAGTGCCAAGTCTTCACTTTGATTCATGAGTGGAAGAGTTCCGGGGTCAGTTCAGGATAACTTGAAAGTGTTTTCATGTTGGACACAAGTGAGATGGAAAGTGAAACTATGGGAAGCTCTTAGTTTCTGGGAAATAGGCTGGATGGCAGGAAAACGGATCCTGTCCTAAAAGTGTGAGTCAATGGAGGTGGGATCACAGTGTGTGCCCCTGCACCTGGCTTTCAAAACTGTTTATTTTTTTGGTGGGGAAGCGGTTGATCTTTTGGGTTTCGGTTTCAGTTTTTTGAGATAAGATTTTGCTTTGTAGTTCAAGCTGGCCTAGAATTTCCAATGATCCTCCTGCCTACAGCCATGCACCACACCTGGCTTCAAAGCCAGTTTTTAAATCTAATGTCATTATTCTGGCTACATTTCCATTCAAATTTAAATTTAAATGGATACCTTAGTTCATCATTTTTTTAATTTTGAAAAATTCACATAATATTTAGCAGCATAAACACTGTGCACACCTAACTACTGTTAAATACATTCACATTCAGTCCAATGGAAAATAGAGTTTTGTCCCCACAACATAGAAACTCTCTACATCTTTTTTTTTTTTTTTTTTTTTTTTAGGTTTTTTGAGACAGGGTCTCACTTTGTGGTTCACGCTGGCCCTGAGCTCAGCCTCAAACTCACATCACAGCAATCCTCCTGCCTCTGCCTCCCGAGTGCTGGGATTACAGGCATGAGCCACCACGCCCGGCACTGTGGTATGTGGTACTGGTTGCTGCTGGGTCTGGGTCTCCACGCCCAGTATTGTTATGTGGTTACCGGGGATCAAACCTGGATCCTTGCGTTTGCAAGACAGGCGCCGGAACCACTGAGCTAACTCCCCGGCCCAAAACTCTCTACATCTTGACTGTGAATTTCCCTATTCCCTAGTCCATGGCAATCACTATTCTACTTTGTTTCTAAGAGTGTGACTATTTTATTTATATAATTCCAATAACAAGTGGTGCAACTTTCTGAACTACTTGATGATGTTATCACAGCAATGACTCCACTTCTGTGGTGTCTGTATCAGTCCTACTTTTCTCATCACTGAAACAAAATACTCAACACCTGCAATTCAAAAGTTATTATTTTGGCTCCCACTTTATAAATTCCAGTCCTTACATGATGGGTCCTGCTCCAGGCAGAATCAGCATCCTGGAAGGGTCTGCTGGACAAAATCAGAAAGACTAGAAAAATATTTCATTGATAATTCTGCTGCTGCCCTAACACTGGTTTCCATACTGTTTGATGCAACTCTAGAACTTACACCTTCCATTTTGAAATTGACGCCATGGAAGCCTTCCAAGACAAGGAGGACAAAAGCTGGCAGGTAGGGTGTATTTCCCGGGATAGCATCACGCAGTCAGTGAGGCCCGTCTGTCTTCTCGCCTCTGCAGGAACATCCACACTCCAACTCTGAGGCAATGTTTCAGACATGGCTCTGCTAGAAATCAACAAGGTTGGGGACTACTTTACTTTCAGTTATTGTGTACTGCAACATTTTATGTGTAGGTAAAATTAGCTTCTGGGTTGTTTGGTTGTTTTTTTGTTGTTGTTGTTTTTTGGGGTTTTGTTTTCTTGTTTTTCTTCCTGTTTTAGAGACAAATAAGTGAAAAGGGAAGAGCAAGAGTGAGTAAGAGGCAACTGAGGATTTTGCTCAGACCTGGCTTAATTAATAAATAATTAAGCAGGTAGGTTCATTCTTGTTTTCTTCTTTGTGTCACTCAAGTTATTCTCGATCTTGACTTGCTTCCCTCAAGGTTTTCTATAATAATTTCTGTTCTAAGTAACTTTCATTTGATAAATAATTGTCTAATTCTTGGAAAACCTAAATAGTGGATTACTACTAGGGTCTAGTTTATTTATCAATACAGTTTGTCCATGTTACCATTTTTGACTGACTTTTTTGAAATGACTTCCAATTTTTTTCAGTTCTGGGGTTTGAACCCCGAATCTTCTCAGTGAGCTGAATTCTCCATCCTTTTATTACTTTTTGCTTTGAGTTAGTTCTCACTAAGTCACTAAGTTGCCCAAGAGGGGCTCTAACTTGTGATTCTCCTGCCTTGGCTTCCCAGCCTGCAGAGATTATAAGCATGCACCACCAAGCCGAGATTGGATAAATTACTTTTAAATTCTGTCATCAGTTAAACAATCACCTCCAACTGATACCACCTCTCAAAGGTCACAGCACATTTGATTATCACAACACTGAGTTCAAAGCGGACAAAAAATAAACTTTTTGGGACACATCAATCATTTCTAAACAATAGCACACCCTCCTCCTAACTTCTTGTTTTCATTGTAAAGAGAGACAATAGAGTTTATTTTAAATGATTGAAGTCAAGGCAGTTTTTACACAAAACACAGAAAATTTTAAAAAATAATTAAGAAGAAAATGCAATTATTTTTAGTTATTCAGTCATCAAACCAAGGCAGCATAGGAAAGCAGCTGAAGGTAAGGGATGGAGGCTGGTGGGGTCCAGATTTCTTATGATGATGCTATGATTTGAGACAGCTGACACAGCCTGTCAGTGCTTCATTTCTCTTTTGTAAATTTTTTAAAATTGAATTTATTGGTACACTTTAGGAATGCATTATGATCACATTCCCCATTGACAATTTATACCTGTACATATCTTGATTCTTATTTTTCCCCATCCCTCCCTCCCTATCACCCCTCATCTATATACACAACCTTTGTTTCCAATTTTTCCTTCGTAATATTACATTTTTTTTTCCCCATCTTTGCTTTCTTCCCCTGCCTCCACCTAGTCTGGGCTTCAAGTTCTACAAAATCCCGGGAAATGATTGTATGAGGTAAGATGTGCAACCCATGTAGAGCAGTGAGCCGGCCCCTGAGCACCAGTGTGGTGCAGGGAGCCCCTCCTGACGGTCGTGAGCGTCAGACCAAGGGCTGGGGGCTCAGAGCGTTACACGCCGTCTCCCGTCCTGCATTTCTCCGTAACCAGCTCCACTCTGAGAGCATTTGTTATTTGGGGGAATCATATATTGAAAATAACTGATGTTTCCCCACTCCAGTATGCTCAAACTGGTTCCCAGTCTTGGTAGTCCATTATATTTTACACCTGAGGGACGTTCTTGAAAACAGCAAATGATTTCTAAGATTTTTTTTTTCCCAACAAAAATATGAAGACACAGGATGAGAAGCTTCTTAAATCTTTTCTATGGCACAGCCACAAATCTTCCTTTTATGGTTGTTGCTCTTTAGTCCTGTCTGAGCCCTTTCAGTTTCACATTCCTCTAAATGCTTCACAAAGCTCACTTTCTTTCACTGTCTGTCCACTCAGGCAAGTACAGAAGCTGTCGCTACTGGAGGGTGAGATAAAAGCTGAACCGACTGCCAGAAGCAGAGCAGAGAGGAGCCGAAGCCCTACACTGTGGAGACCAGGTAAAAGGCGATTTCCCTCAGGCACTCCAGCTTCTAAATCTGATGTGGGGAAGGAAAGCGAAAGGGCTTCAAAGGGCCAGTTTTTTGTCTTAAAAACTATCAGAACTATGAAAGTTTGGAACTCAGCCTTGGGGGGGACAGAGGGTCAAGCGAAGTACAGATTTGATCCCCGCACCAGGTCCCCTAGTGCCATCAGCTTGTGTGGAGGGTGCCGGCAGACCCGGGAAGGCTGTGCACTTGTGGACCCGGAACACAGACTCCTGCGTCCCGGATGGGCTCTCTGAGAACAGCGCCTGCTGCAGAGTGGACTTATCAAGGGGCCAGGGAGCTGTTTGTTTACAGAAGTGAGAAGCAGCTAAGCAGCCATTGTCACTGTTAAAGCAGAGAGAAAACTTCTCAGAATGTAAGAGGAAGATCACAAAAGCTAACTGCTTCCTTACTATGCACCTGAACTTCGTTTCCAAGGGGACGCCCTCCCTCAGCGGTGCTGCAGACTCGGATTTCTCAGGGCTCACTCACTCCCCACCTCACAGCACAATTCAGCCCCTGTACTTTCCTCGGGGTTTCCTCTAGAGGAATCTCATGTTGGGCGGCACTCAGAGGCGTCTTAGCTTCTAACAGTGACATCACACAAATTTTCCTGCCATCAGAGAACAACTCTTCCTCTGACTTCCTTGGTAGGCGCTACCAAGGCTTGTCTAAGGCTGTCTGTCCTTGTCAGCTACTACCCTCTGCTTCCCCCACTCTTCTTCCCTTCCTATGTCTCCTTTATCTCTACCAAAAAAAAAAAAAAAAAAAACCAAACAAGCAGAAGACATAAAAGCTTGTTGCCAAGAGCATATCTGTGAACAACTCCCTTTGTACTCCTCTTCGTCTGTGGCCTGATTTCATCGTCCTTATGTCATAGGAATTTTTTGCAAAAGCTAGTCTTTGCCATTGCGCGCTCACAGCTCTCTGATTCAGGCTCACTCACTGTGAGCTCGCATAGCACCAGGGTCAGGCACTGCCCTTGCCTCTGTTCCTACAAGAGTCCCTGCTTGTGTGCATCCATTCTCAGGTACTTTCATAAAATTTGCCAAAGTGACTTGTACTTGTTTCCTTTCTGGGAAGGTAGTGTGAGAAATTCTGTGGAGCCTCATTCCAGTGAAACAAGCAGCAGTTCCTTCTTAGAGGCAGAAGAAGGAACACACTCTCAAACCCTTGGGAATTGTCCAAAAGGTGTAGAACAAGCAGTAAACTATTTATTCAGGAAGAGCTTTATTTATTATAAGAATTCATGAACAGATAAATATTTAATTTCTTATATATGTCCAGGATGAAAAAGAAATTATCTAAATCATGTTGTATGTTGCATTTAATATCTCTAAAAATTTTTAAAATCTGAATACAAAAGAAAACTTTCCACAACAAATTAAGTCAAAGATTTGGGTTGTGAGAGCACTTGAGTGTTAATTTTAAAATAATTGTTATATGACCTTTCTTTAAGGGAATTGCTTTGATAATATTTTCCTAACTTCCTCAAATGATAGAAGTTTCCTCATGTATCTTGTTGATGCACAGTCCTTGTTTGTCCATTGTGGGAAATTTTATGAATCCACTTTCTTAGCACAAAGACATGCTCACCTGTCCATTTCTTTCGTTCCAGACCAGAGCACAAGCTGGACATGGCCTCACCGACCCACATGCCCGGCCCAGTGTGCCTCATTGAGAACGCGAAAGGTCAACTGGTGGTGAATGAGGAGGCTCTGAGGATCCTGTCGGCCATCACCCAGCCCGTCGTGGTGGTGGCCATCGTGGGCCTCTACCGCACAGGCAAATCCTACCTGATGAACAAGCTGGCTGGGAAGAAAAAGGGTAAGTGTCACCAGCAAAGCTCTGCTGAGCCCTCTGTCCACCCACGCTGCCAGCGCCCTGCGTGGGGCTGAGCAGGAGAGGGAGGAATACTGAAAGCAAAACTGCTCCCTGGTGAGCTTCGTATCTTCTCTCTTCTAGGAGAGTCAGCTCATCAGCTCATCCCACTATGCCTTAGCTTCTGATGGGTCTTTTCTTTTAAAAAGGAAGGTAGTGATATCAATAATTAACTTACATAGTAATAAATTCTAAGACTCTTATTATGATGTTCACATGGGTATAAAAATACCGGTTCAAGTTTATGCTTTAAATTTTTCTGGGTACATACCCATGTGGTATCCCTGGATCACATACTAATTCTATTTACTTTCATAAGTAATCACTATTCATTTTTCCTTTTGCTGTCCCATTTTATGTTTCCACCAGAGATGCACAGTGTACTAATTTCTCCACATTCTTCAATTATTTATTATTCTCTGTTTGGTTTTGTTCATTTGTTTTAATAGTAGCCATTCAGATGAGTGTGAAATGGTGTTGTGGTTTCCATTCACATTTCTCTAAATGACTAATGACTAAGCAACTTTCCGTATGCTTATTGGCCATTTGAATATCATCTTTATATAAATGCCTATTCAATTACTGTGTTCATCTTTAAATCTGGTTCTGTATTATTATAGGAATTTTTTATTTATTATTAGTAGTAATAGTAGTAGTAGTGGTAGTAGTAGTAGTAGTAGTAGTAGTAGTACTGGGAAAAGAACTCAGAATCTTGCATTTCCCAGACAGGAACAGTACCACTGAACTAAACCCCCAGCCCCTGAAATTTTCTTTTTTTGAGACAGGGTCTCACTTTGTACTTAAGGCTGGCCCTGAGCTCAGCCTTTAACTCAGCAAACCTGCTTCTGCCTCCCAAGTGCTGGGATTACAGGTGTGAGCCACCAGTCCCAGCACTGTAGTATATGGTACTGATTGCTGGTGGGCGTGAGTCTCCATACCCGACATTGTTGTATGTGGTTACCGAGGATCGAACCCAGGTCCTTGCTCTTGCAAGTCGGGCACCAGAACCACTGAGCTAAATCCCCGACCCCTGTTATTTTCTTGACATTGATCTTTTATCAGATAAAGTGTCTGTCAAATGTGTTCTCCAGTCCCATCATTCCATGTTTTGCTTTTTTATTCTGTGAAGATGAACTTTGATGCATAAATTGTTCAGTGTTGAAGTTGAAGCTCTCTAAATTTTTCATTTGCTATCTATGCTTTTACTTTTTTCTTCCCATTGTTAATACCATCTATTTCCTATTCTTGTGTAATTACAAATAGGACTTTCAGATCACAAGCAGCTGGAAACTTTTTTCTTGTTTCTGATCTCAGAGGAAAAGACTACTTTTTTCCCATTGTGATGTTGCCTATGAATTTTTATATATCACCATTATTGTGTTAAGGTAGTTTGATTCTATTTTAAGTTTCTTAGATGTTTTTGGAATATGGAGGATAGAACCCTGCAAGGACTAAGGTACATCCCTATATCATTAGAGTGTGTGTGTGTGTGTGTGTGTGTGTGTGTGTGTGTGTGTGTATGTTTGTGTATGGTACCAAAGATTAAACCTAGAATCTCCAGCAAGCTTCAGATGAGCTCTGCTCCTGAGCTACAGAGCCAGCTCTTTTTAGAATTTTACTTTGAAACAGAGTCACACTAGGTTGACCAGGATGACCTCAAAGTGGTGATCCTCCTCCTTCAGGCTCCTTTGCAGCCACTGTTAAATGTTGGTACCGTATGCTGACATCATGAATTTTTTTTTTAAACATGAAATTGCTCAATTCTTTCTTGAATCAAACTAATACTTATTACCTCTCTTTTTGTAAGTAACATGTCTACTGGTTGTGGTTTTGGTTCTGTCTCCCAACATATATTATACTAACTTCTGTCTCAGTTTCAGGAACACTTGCTATAAAAACTCCACCCATCTCACCTTCTCTGTGCTTCGCAGGCTTCTCTCTGGGCTCCACGGTGCAGTCTCACACCAAAGGCATCTGGATGTGGTGTGTGCCTCACCCCAAGGACTCAAAGCGCACTCTAGTCCTGCTTGACACCGAGGGCCTGGGGGATATTGAGAAAGTAAGGACTGAGGATTCAATTTTGGATTCTCTTTCTGCCTTGGAATATGCTCTACAATGATCAGTTTTTACTTACATGAGAGACTGTACTTCAACATAATCAACCTTTTCATTTTTGCGTTCCTAGTGGAAGAGCAACTTAGTACCATGTTCTAAGTACTAACAAAAATCTATAAATGAAGGAAGGATTTTGTATACAAAAAGAGCACAAAAATACTCACTGTCAAAAGTCTCCTAATGCAAACTTTAAGAATTTACGTGTTGAAGCCTCAGGACTTTGTGTTTAAATTAGAACTGTAGTTTTAATTCCATGCACTTAAGCAAATACTTTGACTTTTTTAGCTTCAGCTTTCTGATGTGTCAAATAGATGTAATATCTTTATATATGCCTCATAGTGTTGTTTTGAATATTTAATAAAATAAATAACATTTCTAGTATATAATTATTGCTATAAAAGAGCCACAAGTATTATAAACTTTTATTTATCTATTTATTTATTTATTTAAGCAGTCTCAGTGACTAAAAAGTCAGTCATTCCATACTAACTTATATACTTAGGCTTTTATTTGGTTATTTTTTTAATTTTGAGGAAAGGTCTCAGTAAATTACCTAAATTGGCACTGAACTTAGAATCCTCCTGTCCTAGCCTCACATGTAGATAGGATTACAAGCATGAATTATTATATCAGGATCCAAATCTCATAAATAAATTCTGCTATTAAAAATAAGAAATTTTCCAATTTAAATTTTCTGTAAAACATAAGAACATTGACTGTTTTTCAGTTATCTTCCAATAATCAAAAGAGAACCAAAGGAGAATTCTGTAAATCAACTACTAATCAAAAATATATTCAAAGTTCAAGTATCATAGATAATATATTTATTTAGAATTAGGTTCCTGTGTAATTACTCTAAAAATTCTAAGTAAGTGATGATATTTTTACCACTGTAAATTGACATAGGAATAAACATACTCATGGCTCAAATGTGTGTTGACTCGCAGGGTGACAACCAGAACGACGCCTGGATCTTCGCCCTGGCGATACTTCTGAGCAGCACCTTCGTATACAACAGCATGGGAACCATCAACCAGCAGGCCATGGACCAACTGCAGTATCCTTTCTGTGACTAGAACAGCACAAAAGTCAGAGGAAAGACTTGAGTGAGTAAACCAGCCACATTGCTGTAGGCCCTGGTGGAGCCAATTCAAAGAGGGGGAAACATCAGCAATAACTGAAGTACTAGAAACTTGATGTTCCTGATAAATAAAAGGCACTTGAGTTAAGAACAAAGATAGGTGGATTTGTCAAACTAATATGGGGTGAAGGGCCCTGCTACATTTACCAGTTTTCCTTAGTTAGCGCCTCAGCTATGTGACTGAACTGACACACCGAATCAGAGCAAAATCCTCACCCAGCAAGAATGAAACTGAAGACTCAGCTGACTTCATGAGCTTCTTCCCAGACTTTGTGTGGACCCTGAGAGATTTCTCCCTAGAACTAGAATTAAATGGAA
This sequence comes from Petromus typicus, assembly GCA_004026965.1. Classification (NCBI taxonomy): domain Eukaryota; kingdom Metazoa; phylum Chordata; class Mammalia; order Rodentia; family Petromuridae; genus Petromus; species Petromus typicus. The sequence continues at coordinate 7,296 of PVIR01025826.1, read as the reverse complement.
ATTCTGTCTCTCCAGACACGTACCTGGAGAATTCTCTGAAGCTAAAGCAAGGTAATATGGATAATTGATAAATGGAAACATTGAGATAATAGAAATAATCAGTCAGCACTTTTCTATTTGTACTTTTTGAACATTTACAGCTTTCTAGTTCTTATATCCAGAAACTAATGCTTAATATTTGAGTTAACAGGTTCAATTTCAAAACACTTTCTCATTTGTTCAAACAACAAGTCTTTTTCACCTTTGCTGTGCTTAGTTTGAATTTTTCTTGGTTATCATTTGTGATTCTGCATTTAACCAAAAAATGTGGAGTGCAATTAATGTATATTTGAAGAAAATAGATAAAAGCAGTGTAGTACCTCAAGTGTAGTTGCCCAAGTGTTGGAAACATATGCCCACAGACAAGTGATGGCAAATGAGACCCTGCTTCAAGACACCACTGGAAAAATGTTGAGCCTGCTCATTTGCATATTGTCCACAGAATCTACCATGGCTACAGTAAAAGAGGCTATCTGACCTGAAAAGCTGAAAATATATACTATTTGATCCTTTACAAAAATATTTGCAAATTCTTACAGTGAGTAAATCCCTTTTTTTTTTTTTTTTTTTTCATCTCCTTACAGGTAACAGTGAAAAAGAAAAAGATTTTAATCTCCCTCGACTCTGCATCCGGAAGTTCTTCCCAAGAAAGAAGTGCTTTATTTTCGACAGACCTACTAATCGAAAGAACCTGACCAAGCTTGAGACACTGCACGATGATGAGCTGGACCCTGAATTTGTACAACAAGTTGCAGATTTCTGCTCTTATATCTTCAGCTCTTCAAGGACTAAAGGTCTTCCAGGAGGCATCGAGGTCAATGGACCACGTAAGTAGCCTTCCCACTATTCTCACTCATTTATATGACTAAGGAGCAAGAAAAGACATGTATCTAGTTTCAGTTTCAGGTTTGCCAATGTACCATTAGTACATTAAATTTTATATGGCATCAACCTTTCTAATAGATTTGGTTAATTACATCTTGATGGAAAAAAAGACAAAAATCCAAAAGGATTAAAAGATTATTGCTTAAAAATTCTCTAAGTAAACTAGATGTGCAATCTATAATAATGGAAGCCACTAGAAAAATGTGGCTATTTGAATTTAAAAGTAAACTAATATAAATTTTAAAAATTTGAAACAGATCTCATGGCTATAACTCAAATGCACATATCCCTGGGTGCCCAATGACTGTTGTATCATCAATGCAGAAAGTTCTCTTGAATAATACAGCTCATTTTAATAAACCAAATGGAAACAGCTTTTGATTAGAATAACATCTCTTGATCTACAACTAGGGATTAAATGCTTACTTACTGTTAGCAGGGATGATGATAAAATGTAAATAAAAGAGATACAGTTTTAGTCTTAATGGTGCATAGAGTTAAAATAAATGAGAAATTGTAATAAAAAGTCTTCTGTCATATATATGCTGGAATCTCAATCTTTAGTATACATAAACATCATCTGGGGGTTCTTCCTGAAGAAGGTCAAATTCATAGGTCTGGGCAGAGGCTGACTGCCAGGACCTGCCTGGCAAAACAATGGGGTAACAGGGCCAAGTGATGAGGATGAGAAAAAATAAATTGAGGCAGGAAAGCAGGGTTGGAAGGGTTCAACAGTCAATACCGAGTGAGTGCCACATTTATTTATTAGCCTCCTTTTATACATTTCTTAAGTATCGCCCAGGTGCCAACTAGTTTTGCTTACATGTACAGAAGTTTTTTTAAAAAGGCTATTGAAAAAGGTGGAATCAACGTGAATACATTCAATTGTCCTTCAATTGGCTCTTTCAAATTACTCCTCATTCTCTATTATCTACTTAATGGGCAGCTACTTCTTTGGCTTGTTTATCTCAAGGTTAATCATAAAGAACTGGTGGTGGGTGTGCTGGCAATTGTCTCAATGTACATCTGCCACAAAGGTCACGGTGCAAAAGTTACTCTAAGTAGTTTTTTTCTGCTGAAGGCAGTTATTATCCTTGAGGAGGGTAAACAATGTTGGGCTCTGATCCAGAAACCAGGCCGACCTCTCTCTCCCACATAGGCAGCCATGGCACTGTAGGAAACGGCTCCCAACAGCTGACTGAGGTGCTATATCTCTAGCAAAATACCAAGTAATTATACCAATGATATAATTGGTATGCACTGGCAATTATATCAATGACACTTTGTGGTAAATAGGTAGCAATTGACATACTCAGAATGACATAAAATTGATACACTTTGGCACTCTAGCTATAGCAGGCATCATCACCTGATCTCTACATTCAGGTCTGAAGACCCTGGTGCAGACCTACGTCAATGCCATCATCCACGGAGATCTGCCCTGCATGGAGAACGCAGTGCTGACCATGGCTCAGATAGAGAACTCAGCTGCAGTGAGGAAGGCCTTGGCCCACTATGACAAGCAGATGAGTGAGAAGGTGCAGCTGCCCACAGAAACCCTCCAGGAGCTGCTGGACCTGTACAGGGCCTGTGAGAAGGAGGCCATCGAGATCTTCATGAAACATTCCTTCAAAGACACTGATCAACATTTTCAAAAGGAATTGGCGGTAGGAAATTTTTATCTCAAGTACCATAAGGAAATGAAATAAGTATTCATTGTGAAAAAGGAAATTATTCTTAGATTTCAAGATAGTTAGCTACCTTTGGATAATCATAATACCAAGAAGAAGCAATTTTATTAGTATGGACTCAAAGTTTCAAAACATTTTGCTTTCATGATTAGTTAATACTCTTCCCTTTATTATAATTAAATGCATATAATTAGTAAGCAGAACTAATCAAATTATGTGTCCATTGTTATCACACTGGTTTGATATTCAAGACAAAAGCAAAGAAAATATTATCCTAAGGTACCCCATGAAGTCTTATGTTAGGTATATTTATTCTATATGCAATTATTCACCTAATCTTAAAAAATTAGTAAACTTCTGAAGTGTGGCATATGGCTCAGGAATTCACCTCCAAAGAGAAAGGAACTTTAGGAAAAAGTTAGGGTGATAATCTTTTTGAGAAGTGTTCTCACAAACTCACAAACTCTCTCCTCATATTATAATCTCCCCATGGCTATTCTATTTCTTATTTTTGTATTAAAGGCCCAGATAGAGAAAAAGCGCGATGACCTTTGTAAAATGAATATGAAAGTATCTTCAGATCGCTGTTCAGATTTAATTCAGGATATTTTTGGTCCCCTGGAAGAAGAGGTGAAACGAGGAATTTATTCTAAGCCAGGAGGCTACCGTCTTCTTCTTCAGAAGGCACAAGAGTTGAAGAAAAAGTACTATGAAAAACCCAACAAGGGGATACAGGTAAAAAAAAAAAAAAAAAAAAAAAGCATGTGTCATGCCAGTTGTACCTGGGTTGTGCCAGTTTCCAATATCAGTGTGCACAAGCAAACTGCGTGTGAACAATTACTGAGAGATACGCCTTTCTCTCAGCACTACATTCAACTTTCATTCACTAACTCCCACCACAAGCCTGTTATACTGGATCTGCCCTAGTTACTCGTCAGAGGTAGGATGCCAGGTATCATCTTTTTCACTGTCTGTCACCCTCCTGATCCTTTTTTCCTTAGCTTTCTTACTCCTTCCACTTCCTTCTCAAATCTGTTATCTCCATGAAGACTTCATTCTTTAGTATGTTTGGCCAATAGGAACTAGAGCAGCATTAACTATAACCTTAGCACTTTCAGTTTAAAAGAGCACAAAATCTCTTGACATGAGCTTCCTATAAAGATCACTGATATTTTGAGAGTCTAACTGGCCAGCCTGAATCCTGTGCCTATTCTGGTTAAAACAGAGTCTTGGTCACCAGCAACCCCAACACAAAGAAGAACAGTCCTTGAGGAAAAGTTGGTGGGCAAAAGACAGAAACAGATGCTTAGAATCACTCCCTACTGTTAACTCTACACTCTCTGGTCTCAAAGGCTGAAGAGGTTCTGCAGAAGTACCTGAAGTCCAAGGAGGATATGACTACTGCCATTCTACAGACGGACCAGACTCTCACAGAGAAAGAAAAGGAAATCGAAGGTGAGGAGCAAAACAAGAGTCTACATGACCTCAAACACTCTTAAAAGTTCAAATAATTTATCGAAGTAAACCTAGTATTCGTCAACTAGAACAAGGAGAGTGAAACTTTATCCTTATTTTCTAGTGCAGTCAGCAACAATAGTAAGTAAATACATGAGAAGGAAGGAGGTAAGGCAACATGGTGACCCACAGACTTTTCCCGTTTGTTTCAGTGGAACGTGTGAAAGCTGAATCTGCAGAGGCTGCCAGAAAAATGATGGAGGAAATGCAAAAGAAGAATCAGGAGATGCTGGAACAGAAAGAGAAGAGTCATCAGGAGCATATCAGACAGTTAACTGAGAAGATGGAGCAGGACAGGGCCAAGCTGATAAAAGAGCAACAGGACATTCTAGAACGTAAACTCCGGGTAGGCAGTTGCACCATCGTGAACTCTCTGTTTCTCCATTTCCCTTCATTCCCCCTGATGACACAAACATTGGCAAGTAGAACGTGTAGCCCCAGAAGGATCTTGTATATATTGACTCCTCTGTCTGCCTGACCTGTCTCCTTTCCTAGTTTTTTTATTTGCAAAGTTGCCACATTAGTTTGCCCACTAAGCATCATAAAAAATGTTTTATCTATATCTCTTGCTTGAGAATGTGGAAAAAAAGGACTTTACCCTCCTAATGAGAAACATAGAAAAGCAGGTCCAGGAAGATTAAATAGCTCTCTTTAGGTTATCCAGTTGGTGAAATATCTAACTGTGTTTACAACATAGATTTTCCAGGTCCAATTATTTTCATTCTAACTCTACAAGGACCTTTGTGAGGAAACAAAACTAATCTCACACCATTCCTACCTGTTTTCTCCTTGTTCCCAATTCCTATTCAATTCGGAGTCATGTGCAGAAATAATCTGGAATTCTGATTTGCTTATATAACTTCTGTCATTCTTGCTACCAATATGTGCAGGCTTAGATCAAGGATCCAGTCACTTTATCAGATTTTGCAAACATTTTATTTCTGTGTGATATATATGTTACCATGTACCTGGCCAGAGCTTTGAATCTGAGCCTCACCCATGTAGATTAATTTCACCATTCACCATTAGGAGCAGAAATATCCCAATAAAACTGGGAAGATGAGTTTACTCACAATTTGGCTAAACTGACAGGACAGCTAGCCAACTTTCATCCAGTGTACAGAAGTGTTTTGATTTATGGAAGGAATAGAATAAAGTCAAAATGCAAGTTAGATATAGCTGTGCTGTGGGCTGCCAGTGGGCTCAGAAAAATACTGTAACCTTCTTGGTGCCAGAACTGTGACTGAGGAAACTGGAGAAAGAGCTTAGTTTTAAGATTCTCATTTTGAAACCCCCTTTCCACTTCCCCGTGGTCTGCTCAGTCTTCAGGGAGTTTTCATTGCTGGAGATAGATATAGATATATATTCACCGGAAGCATAAGTAAAAGTAGTTCAATATTTGATCCTGTATAAAGTACTGTTAATGATTGCCAAGCCAAATACAAGAATGGGACAAAGTCAGAGAACAGTCAATTCCTTCACTCACTAGAAAGATTTTTGCTGTGAGTAATCAGGAAGAAAACTTTTTCTTCTCTATGGCTGTTTACTGTGACTCCAGTAAACACAAGTGACTCCATAATGATCTTGGCAGTTTCTTTCTTTGTCTCACAAGTCCCAAGTTCAATTCCCATTGCCAAATGCTAAAATAAACTATTCCTTAGGGTAAGACAGTTGAATCCCATTCTTGAGATCTTTTTATTAATAATCAAAACATCATAATATATAACAAAGAAAATGAAAATAATTATAGCACACTCAGCAATGAAATAAGAAAAAGAACAATGCATACATCTCATAAACTAAGATATTTCAATACATCTAGTACTAAAATATGGCTGTACCGTTTATTACCACTTCTGTCACCATGAAATGTATGCATTGTTCTTTTCTTATGAAACAAAGGATCAAGCATTGAACTGTTATTTTCAGATCATATGTGTAACAAAGGACTTAGATATAGACACCATTAAGATTTTTTTTAAAAGATGTACTGCAGGCTGAAAGAAAATATTTTTAGATCACAAATGTAATGATGGACTTATATATAGAAAATATTAAAAGGCTGAAAATTCTACAGTAAGCACAGGGCCTGAGTTCAATCCCTGGTACTGCAAAAAAAGTAAGTCAGGGGCCGGGGATTTGGCTCAGTGGTTCTGGTGCCTGTCTTGCAAGCGCAAGGACCCAGGTTTGATCCCTGATTAACCACATACCCTACTGGGTGTGGAGACTCACACCCAGCAGCAATCAGTACCCCATACCACAGTGCCGGGCCTGATGGCTCATGCCTATAATCCCAACACTCAGGAGGCAGAGGCAGGAGGATTGCTGTGATGTGAGTTGGAGGATGAGCTCAGGGCCAGCCTGAACCACAAAGCGAGACCCTGTCTCAAAAAAAAAAAAAAAAAAAAAGTAAGTCATGTGTGTCTAGAAACTTGTCTATTTCTCCCACATTCTCCAATTTATTGGAATATAACTCTTCAAAACTATTTCTGATAACCTCTGTGTATCAGTCATGTTTGTTATAATTTCATTTTCTTCTTTTTTAATTATATTCATTTAGGTCTTCTTCTTTCCTTAAGTATGATAAAGGTTTATTGGTCTTATTTATCCTTTCAAAGAACCAACTCTTTCTTACATCCGCTTTCATTGTATCCCACAGACTGGTATGTTAGACTTATATTATCATTTGACTAGGAATTCTTTTTTTATTTCTTCTCTGATTTTTTCTATGACCCCATTGATTATTCAAGTGTGTATTATTCAATCTCCAAGTGTTTGAGTGGATTCTATGGTTTCTTTTGTTGTTTTCTATTTTTATTCCATTATAATCAGATAAGGTACAAGAGATAACTACAATTCCTGTGTGTTAATTGAGCTGTGCTTTCATGCTAAAGTTATGGTTTATATTCGAGAAAGTTCTATGGGCTGCTGAGAATGTGTATTCTTCTATCACTGAATGAGATTTTCTTTTTTTTTTTTTTTTAGGTTTTTTGAGACAGGGTCTTGCTTTTGTGGTTCAGGCTGGCCCCGAGCTCAGCCTCAAACTCACATCACAATCCTCCTGCCTCTGCCTCCCAAGTGCTGGGATTACAGGCGTGAGCCACCACGCCCGGCACTGTGGTATGTGGTACTGGTTGCTGCTGGGTTGAGTCTCCACACCCAGTAT
>PVIR01025825.1:0-24654 GCA_004026965.1 Petromus typicus | reverse complement strand
AAATAAGAGTTGCAAGAAAGATACAAGACTGTTCTGAAGACCGTGTTTTAACATAGATCCATCATATAAGTGCTAAAAAGTCTGCTGCAGCTTAAAAGGTAATGGCTGGAAATGAATTTGTGAATCCTTAATTTTAAGCTACTCGAAGAAGAAAGTCAGGGGTAGAATGGTATTAAAACAGTGTCTTCACAACTAGCACCCTTCATGTGTCATTTATTCATTTGCCGTGATACACTAACAAGGTCAGTAAGTACTGTGCTGGGTCTTGGGCAATGGTTTTCTGAGAGCAGAGTGTCACTTTCTCTGCACAGTGGTGAACGCTGGCATCTGGATGGGCTGGATTGGGTGGACGGGCTGGAACACTGGCTTCTTTCTCACTTCGGAGTGCGTTTTCACTGTCGGCAGCAGCTGATTCCTTTTAATGATCTGCAAGGCCAACTGGGTGTTACCTACAAAAACACTTCTGTTAATAATCAAAGCACACGACAGTTCCCCTGCAAACAGAAAGGGTGTCAGAATCCAGCAAGGGACACCTATAGGAGTGTGGTCTGCAGCACTGGCTGTGAGAATTGCAGGTGTCCTGGTCTCTAGAAATTCTGATTTAAGTGATGGAGGTGGCTTGACAATGAGGTATTTTAAAACTGTTTTTCCCTTTAGGGTGTTGGGGATTGAACCCAGGACCTCATGCACTAGGCAAGTGCTCTACGAAGGGGCTGCGGCCCAAACCCTTAACAACAAGGGGAAAGCTATCCCTTCCTCTTGAGTTTCATGAGGTTGGGGTTCTTTTTCTGAATTCTGTCTATATATTTGACACTCCTGATTCTATCTTCAGAGAAGACAAGTTTTGATTTGGAAGAGAAAAAGCAGGCAGAACTTTTGGCCTCCTTTGCTCTCCAGAGAAAATGACTCACCGTTCTGCAGCTCCAGATAGACAGCCAGCAAGATGGCCTCTGGGGGCACCTCCTTCGGGTGGATCATGGAAGCCGCCTTACACAAACAAAGGCATTCATGAAACACGGTGCAGCTTAAAACAGACACCAAGTAATGACAAACCAAACCAAAACCGTGGAAAAAACCTTTTTTTTTGTTTAAATGGTTCAACATTTACTTTCTCTTGACTAATCCATAATCAGCTGGGGTTTGTTTTTGGCAGTTCTGGGCATTAAACTCAGGACATGCTAGAAAAGTAAGCACTCTACCACTGAGCTTCATCTTCAGATTTATTTATTTTGAGACAGACTCTTGCTAAGTTGTCTGAACTGGGCTCAAACTTGGGATCTTTCTGCCTCAGCCTGCCAGCATGCAGGATGACAGGTGTGTATTCTTTTTTTTTTTTTTTTTTTAGGTTTTTGGAGACAGGGTCTCGCTTTGTGGTTCAGGCTGGCCCTGAGCTCAGCCTCCAACTCACATCACAGTAATCCTCCTGCCTCTGCCTTCCGAGTGCTGGGATGACAGGCGTGAGCCACCACGCCCGGCACTGTGGTATGTGGTACTGGTTGCTGCTGGGTGTGGCTCTCCACACCCAGTATTGTTATGTGGTTACCGGGGAATCGAACCCGGGTCCTTGCGCTTGCGAGACAGGCGCCGGAACCACTGAGCTAACTCCCCGGCCCCCGACAGGTGTGTATTCTCGTCTCCACCTGGCTAGATGTCCCCATTCTTACACATGATACAATTTAGTCAAATAAGTAACTCACTGGATTAGGAAGCATGTTGCCTTTGTATCTGAGCCAAGAAGGAGCATTTTATCTTTGATCCAATACTAAGAAAAGGAAGCGAGGCCTCTCTGGTTGAAACTGGTACAGTTTCTGGTTGAAACTGGTATAGGTGTTGAAACTGTATTTACTCCATGGTTTGGGATTCTTGGGCAGTGGTCTTTTCCTCACCTTACTATCTACTTGTACTGCCACATCTAGTTTCTGTACGCCATTGCTTCCAGCTGCTTTGGTACTTTCCTTAACCTATTTGGAAAACTTACTTTGTTTTCTGAGACAAGGACCTGCCATGTATCCCAGGGGAGCCTTGAACTGATGGTGATCTTCCTGGCTCAGCCCCATGAGTAGCTGGGATTATAGGTGGTGTGCCACTGTGCTTGGCTGGGCCAAGCTTTATAAGAGAAAAGCGTCATTACAGAATTTTGCGGATAACAGAATCTCTTTTTCACCAAATATGGTAGTACACACTTGATATCTCAGCCCTGAAAGGCGGAGGCAGGAGGATTGCCTTGGGTTTGAGGCCAGCCTAGTGAGTTCCAGAGTAACCTGAACTACATAAGGAGGACTATGTCTTGAAAACTAAAACACCAAAACAAAATCTCTTTCCTCTCAAAGTGGCTGGTAAACCCAGATCATTTACTATTCTCTGCATTGGCCACAGTACGTAGCCTTTTGTACAACACAGGTCTATAAGGCAACAGCTCTGTCAGACTCACTGGCACTTTGCTAACTGGCCTAAGGGATGGCTAGGGCTAGGGAGGCAGCCTTGGACACATCTACTTCCAGCTCCTCTCAGCTGTTCTGTCCTCCCAGCAGCATGGGCCTCCCAAGTAACAAAGGCCGAGCCACTGGATTAACCTAAAAACGGAGGGACCAAAACAAAAGCTCCTCCAGCCCCAAATCAGGGCCGACCCCATCTGTTTTTCGCCAGCGTGGGAGCAGCCTCGGCCACCTGCTATGGGAGAAGCCAAGCTGCACTTTCCCTGGAATTTTAGACCGGAAGCCCCCATTCCCTGCAAGGCCTGCTGTCCAGGACACTGTAGAAGGGACTGCATACCTCTGTCTCTCCACCAAGAGCATTTTAACTCCACACTCAAGTTTTAGATAGTATCAAATGTGTTTCCCTAGACAGTTGGGTCACTTAACCTTTCTGACCTGGGATCAGAAATGTTCACTTAGATGCCATTACATTGACTAAGTATCATTTGTAGTTTTTTCCCATAGTATGCTATGTTTTGTTTGTATTCTTGGTTTTGTTTTTTGGGACAAGTTTTACTTTGTAGCCCAGGCTGGCCTTGAACTCAGAGAGATCTTCTTGTCTCAGCTTCTGGAGTGCTAGGATTTTTTTTTTTTTTTAAGTTGAGACAGGGTCTCATTTTGCAGATCAGGCTGGCCCTGAACTCACTACATTGCTCAGGCTGGCCTTGAACTCATAGCAATCTTCCTGCCTTTGCCTCCAGAGTGCTGGAATTACAGGTGTGAGCCACTTTGCTCAGCTTCTGAGTACTAGGATTAGAGACACGCTCCATCATGCCCAGCTCCCACTATCAGCTTCAGCCACATCAAAGTCACTTACATAGGCATGAACTCTCTGAAAGCCATTTATCTCTGGAGAGTGGTTGAACTTCAATCGCAGTTACTCTAACAGCAAGTAAATATGAGCTCTCTTATATGCTGCTGGTAACTACACCACTTGCACAAATTTCCTACATTCTCAGTCTTAAAATTCTGCATACCCTTTGGCTTTGCAATTCCCTTTAAAGGAGGCATCTTCTAATTTTAAGTGCACAGGGCGATGATGTATCATGTCTGTGTAGCCTGATTACCACGACTTAGCATGAAAGTAAGTGGTCTAAAGGATCTGCTGGATAACATCCTTTTGAGCAACTGGCCCTGCCCAACTCTGTGACAATGGGAAAATGACCAGAAATGAAATCACGTGGCCACGGTTCTTGCAGGGATAAATAGGTGCCAAAACAAGTCTAAACAGAATCTCCCTTGAGGCCCAATGTACCATGTCAGGAGTGAATGCACAGGTCTACCCCAGTTATATTGCTGTCTTTTTTTTTTTTTTTAGGTTTTTGGAGACAGGGTCTTGCTTTGTGGTTCAGGCTGGCCCTGAGCTCAGCCTCAAACTCACATCACAGTGATCTTCCTGCCTCTGCCTCCCGAGTGCTGGGATGACAGGCGTGAGCCACCACGCCCGGCACTGTGGTATGTAGTACTGGCTGCTGCTGGGTGTGGGTCTCCACACCCAGTATTGTTATGTGGTTACCGGGAATCGAACCCGGGTCCTTGTGCTTGCGAGACAGGCACCGGAACCACTGAGCTAACTCCCCGGCCCTACCCCAGTTATATTGCAAACAGTTCTCTTTACTGTGTTTGAAGCTCCTTTCGTGCTGGGCTTCCAAACCTCCACCTGACAGGTATTCTCCTGTAATCATAATGTGTAACTGTGAGCATGTCCTTTCAAAATTTTTCTTTGGAAAAACAGGATTATACGTCAGGGTCAGGGTAGCATGCCTATAACCCCAGCTGTTGGGAAGCTGAGGCAGGAGGACTGCCTCAAATTCAAGGCCAACCAGGGTTAAAATAGTGAGTGTAAAGACAGACTGTTACATAGCAAGACTGTCTCAGCTGGGCAAGGTGGCTCATGCTTGTAATCCCAGCACTCCAGAGGCAGAGACAGGATTGCTGGGAGTGGGGGCTAGCCTGGGCTACACAGTGAGTTCAGGGCCAGCCTGAACTACCAAGCAATACTTTGTCTCAAAAGATTAAAACCTGGACTGGGGATTTAGCTCAAGTGGTACCGCTCCTACCTTGGAAGTACAAAGGGCTGAGTTTGATCCCTACTATGCAAACAAAACAAAACAAAAACACAAAACCAGGGCTGGGGATTTAATTTAGCTCAATGGTTCCGGCGCCTGTCTTGGAAGCACAAGGACCCGGGTTTGATCCCCTGGTAACCACATACAATACTGGGCATGCAGACTCACCCCAGCAGCAACCAGTGCCACATACCAGTGCCGGGTGTGGTGGCACAAAGTGAGACCCTGTCTAAAAATACAAAAAAAATTATAAAAACAAAACAAACCAAAAAAAACCCCCACACAAAACCAGTTAACAAAACAACCAAACAAAACAGGCTATGCAGAAATTGGTTCACGTCTAGCTCTTCACTCAGGGTGTCTTCAGTACAGAATTTACAGCTGCATTGCATTTCCTTGTACCATTATTTAAGTGGATTTATTTGTTTGGTATTCTGAGAGGGGGTGTTGCTATAGAGTTCAGGCTGACACTGAACTCACAATGTAGCTCAAACTGGGTTTGTACTCCTGCCTCAGCCTTTCCCCAAATGCTGGGATTACAGGTGTGCGCCACCATAACTGGCTTAAGTGGTCTTTTTAGATGGTTTTCAATCCTTTTTTTTTTTTGTTTGAGACAGAGTCTTCCTTTGTAGTTCAGACTGGCCCTGAGCTCAGCCTTGAAATCATAGCAACTCTCCTGCTTCTGCCTCCTGAATGCTGGGGTTACAGGTGTGAGCCACCCACCATGCCTAGCATTACTGTATGTGGTTATTAGGATCAAACCCTGGCCCTTGCATTTGCAAGGCAGGCACCAGAACCACTGAGCTAAATCCCCAACCCTGGTTCTCATTCTTTAGGAATATGAATTTTTTTTTTTTTAAGGTTTTTTGAGACAAGGTCTCGCTTTGTGGTTCAGGCTGGCCCTGAGCTCAGCCTCCAACTCATATCACAGCAATCCTCCTGACTCTGCCTCCCAAGTGCTGGGATTAGAGGTGTGAGCCACCACACCTGGCACTGTGGTATATGGTACTGACCGCTGCTGGGCGTGAGTCTCCACGCCCACTATGGTATGTGGTTACCGGGGATCGAACCCGGGTCCTTGCACTTGCAAGACAGACGCCAGAACCACTGAGCTAACTCCCTGGCCCAGGAATATGAATTATTAAAATCACTGGAAAACTCAACATGGTCTATGTTCATTTGTAGCGCTGACCAGATACTTCCCTTGAAGGACAGTTTTAAATTTTGGAAAGTAATATTCCAGGGTTTAACGAAGTGATCAGAAGACTCAAGCAAAGCTCTGTGCTGGCTGATCACAGGAAGGTGCAGCCTTCTACTTGGCCTTACCTGGTGCAGACACTTCCGGGCTTTGTCGTACTCACTCCGTAGGCAGTAGGCGCTGGCGAGGTTGAACAGCATTACAGTCCTGGCCGAGGTGACCGAACTAGGGTAGCACTGGGGTGCCCGCTTCCCAGCTGGGGAAAGAGTGCAGATGCTGGTGAAAAGGCTCTGCCAAGGGCAGAGAGCAGCCCGCACTTCCCCATGGGGTGACTCAGCTAAAGTGCAGCACTACTCAGGCCACCAGACGGGCCTTGAAGATTTGGGGTTTAAACTCTGACGTGGCGGCCAGGCTGCTTAAGTATTTACAAAACTTACAGGATTCCATTGCTTCATTTTCACCCTTGTCTGATCCTGTAAAGATGTGAAAAATAAATCTGAGAGACAGACAACAGGGCTTTTTAGATAACCATCTCTTACTTATGAAACAGAAACCCAATGCAAAGCAATCTGTCACAGTACTGACTGTCCATGTATTGGGGTTCTATTAAAAAAGTTGTCAAAATGCTATCCCACCAACCCACAAGCCTGAGAGTTAACCTTCCATAAAGTGAATGCCATGCGACTTCACTTCTACTAAAATTTAGCCATGGGCTGAAATTAACTTTTAAATGTAATTCTTTTTGCTTTTTTTTTTTTTTTTTTGAGACAGGGTCTTGTTGTGTACTTCAGGCTGGCCTTGGGCCTACTATGTAGCCCAGGCAAACTGCGAACTCACGGCAATCCTCCTGCCTCTGCCTGCCGAGTGCTACAGGCAGGAACCACCACACCCGACCCTAGGAGGATTTCTTGACTCAGGAGTTTGAGACCAGTCTGGGCAATAATGTCCCCTGCCCCATGATACTAGACTTGGACCCAAGATCCTGCATATGCTAGGAAGCCCTTTGCAACACAGAGCCACATTCCAAGCAACACTTTTTTTTTTTTTGAGACAGGTTCTTGCTTTGTGGTTCAGGCCCTGAGCTCAGCCCCCAACTCACATCACAGCAATCTTCCTGCCTCTGCTTCCGAGTGCTGGGACTACAGGCGTGAGCCACCACGCCCGGCACTGTCATATGTGGTACTGGTTGCTGCTGGGGTGAGTCTCCACACCCAGTATGATATGTGGTTACCGGGGATCGAACCCAGGTCCTTTCACTTGCAAGATAGGCGCCAGAACCACTGAGCTATATCCCTGGCCCCCAAGCAACACTTTTTAAAGATTTTAATCTCATACATGCTCCAGTCTTTCTGTCTCTCAGCCTCCTGAATAGCTGAGATTATAGGTGTGCCATCAAGTGTAACTTGGCCCCCTTTCCTCCATCTTTTTGTTTGTTTGGTGGCACTGGGGATCCAATTCAGGATCTTTTTTCTTTTTTTCTTTTTTTTTAAGGTTTTTTGAGACAGGGTCTCGCTTTGCGGTTCAGGCTGGCCCTGAGCTCAGCCTCCAACTCACATCACAGCAATCCTCCTGCCTCTGCCTCCCAAGTGCTGGGATTACAGGCGTGAGCCACCACGCCCGGCACTGGTATGTGGTATTGGTTGCCGCTGGGGTGAGTCTCCACACCCAGTATTGTTATGTGGTTACCGGGGATCGAACCCGGGTCCTTGCGCTTGGAAGACAGGTGCCAGAACCACTGAGCTATATCCCCGGCCCCCAGTTCACGATCTTGCTAGACAAGGTGCACTGCCACTGAGCTGTATGCCTGGCCCCCACTTTTTTTTTTGGAGACAGGGTCTCACTTTTGTAGTTCAGGCTGGCCCTGAGCTCACTATGTAGCCCAGGCAAGCCTCGAACTCATAGCAATCCTCTTGCCTCTCAAAGTGCCGGGAGTATAGGTGTGAGCCACCATGCCTAGCACTACAATGTGTGGTACTGATTATTAATGGGCATATGTCACCATGCCTGGCATTGTGATATGTGGTTACTGGGGATTGAACTAGAACTCGGGACCCCGAGCTTGCAAGGCAGACACCAGAACCACTGAGCTAAATCCCCGCCCTCCCACCTTTTTCTGTCAGGGTCTTGCTATGTAGTCTAGGCAGCCTTGAGTTCACCATGCAGCCCAGTCTGGCCTTGAATTTGCAGTGATTCTCCTACCTTAGCCTCTCTGCATACTGGGATTACAGGTTTGTACCACTCCACTTGGGCCCCATTTCTTATAAAAAAAATCATCAGCCTTTCAGAATGAGAATTTAAACTTCAACTTTCAGCATTACTTAGCAAATAACTACTACAAAACCAAGTAAAGCCAAAAATGTAGGAAGTGGATCTGAAGTTTTCGTCCCTTCATAATTTTGCCCTTCAGTTTTTACACACTCTGAACCACAGCAGAAAGTAGTAACAGTGAATAGTTCTGATCAAATGCACCGTTAACCTTGGTCCTGCTCATTGGAAGAGATCCCTAAGGAGACATCAGTGACATTCTCGGGGTTCAAGTGAGTAATGGCGTCCGATATTCTGTCCAGGGAGATAAGGGCTTCAGCTGCATACAGATAGCCCAGAAACCTGAAAGAAAAAAGCAGATGCCAAACTGAAGAGGTGGTCATCACACATATGCCTAGTGTATGTTATATGTTATATTATATATACATGTTATATTATATATATATTATATTATATATATTGTTACACACTGGGTGTTTCACCTATTTCATAAATTTTCAATGTATTTAGGTAAAATATGATCAATTAAGGGCCATTTAAGCTAGGTACTGTAGCTCACGCCTATAATCCCAATAAACTAAGATTCTGTTTCAAAAAACTAAAAAAAAAAAAAAAAAAGACCATTTACATGTTCTCTTTACAAACACTTAAAATACATAACTTTTATATTATTCAAGTACAAAAAAGCACACAGATCAATTAAGAAAGCAGTTCAAAGCTGACAAATTAATGTTATTCTACTTATTTAGAAAGTATTTATTCAGAAAGACCAAGAAATTAATAAAGTTCTCACATAGCACGCAGGTTCATGCTGGGTGTGGTGGCACACACTTGTAATCTCAGAACTGTGGAGGCTGAGGTAGGAGGATTTCAGGTTTGAGTACCATCTGGTTAACTAAGCAACTTACCAAGACCCTGTCTCAAAAAATAAAATGGGCTAGAATGTACTGTAGAGAAGGAAGAAAAGAGAAAGACAAAGACCACAGACACACACATGTTATGCCAAGATGTATACCCTCTTGGTTTAAAATAGCCTGGTAGGCCCTTTGCAGTGAGATACATCACTAGCACTTTTTTAGTTTTAAATTTTTACTTTTTCCATTTTTGGGGATAAAAATAAAGGGTTTCACAGTGTCCCTAAATTGCCCACGTTGGATTTGAACTTGTGATCCTATCTCAGCCACCCAAAATGTGTGCAACCTTGTCCAGGTTATTCCCCTAAGTTTCAAAGAAAAGACGGTGTGCTTTGTGAATTTTAAATGACAACTATCCTGAAGAGGTATCACAACAATTTGTATGAAACTACCTCATGAAACAATATAGAAATTTGGAAAACTTTTTAAATTCTTGCCTATTTAAATTGCATTCTTCAATGCAATTAGATAAATCAAATTTCTTCCTCTCTGTTTTTTTTTGGTAGGTCTTTTGAGGACTCACATTATTTTGGTATTCAAAGCATTCCGGACAGACCTGCTAGCAGCAGTCACCAAAAAGTCCAAAGTTTGAGTTTTTAATACTCAGCACAGCAAATGCCAAATCCACTAATCCCTCAGGTGCAAAAGGTAAAAAAATATATGCACTGCTAAGACATAAAGTAAGAACAATTTTAACTAGTTGCTTTCCCCACTGAATATAAGTTCCACTGTAGCAGGTGAAAGACGCAACACCATCACAAAACAGAAACCTTGAAGCAAAACAAAGCAGGGACACTCGAGGCACACCATACTTACTTAAGAGAGCCTGACAGCTTGGGCTGCTGAAGAAGTTTATCTGCGTGATTCAAAGCCATCAGGTTATCACCCAAAGCCAGGGCCACATATGCACTGCAAGCCAGTATGGAGCACCTAGAACACCAAGAGGAAGCAGCTGAAAATTTAAAAACTGGACAGTGGTTGTCAGCGGTTGAGTGGGAAAGATCACCTTACTTATAGCAGTGACAAGCTGGATACCAGCAAAGAACAGAGGAATGGTAAAAATAATAGGTAAACGCCACCACCTACAGCAGTTCAGTCAGTTTGGTAATTAACCTGTCCTAAACATGACCAAAGGAAGTTACTGAAGAATCCTCTAAGCTCAGCTTACTATATAGCACTGCTTTTTTCTGAACATATTGAGGTGTCTGTGACTGATAAGCAACATTAAGGGTAACTTTAACGCTGGGGAGAGTGATGGAGTGCCTACCTGGTGTGGGCAAATCCATCTCTGATCCCTTGTCACACACACTCACACACTTTTACTCTCTCTCAAAAAAATTTCATCTACAGTTGAACATGGTGCCACATACTTTTCATCTCAACATTCTGGGAAGCTAAGGCAGAACTGTGAGTTCGAGTCTAGTCTGTGCAGTTTAGTGACTTAGTGAGGCCTTTTCAAAAGGGAAAGGGATACAGCTTAGTGTGAAGACCCTCAGTTCAATCCTCATACTGGGGAGGGGGAGGGAAATCTACATTTACTATCATCATAAATGAATATTCAAAGAAAAAGATCAGGTTGAAAAAACATACATGAAGGTACAAATTTAAGTCACAAGGACTTTGCAAAGGTGGGATGCAAATCTAAGTTTGTTCATTTTTCTACTTTATGTGAAGCTCAGCTCACCCACAACAGGCCAAGCACTGGGAGCACTGGGAGCAGTGGGGCTTGCTGTAATCCCAGCTTATAATTGCTGAAATCAGACAATTATCCTCAGGAGGCACAGGCCCTCTACTTGTAACAACACAGAAAAGTAAATGGGTTCTGGAGAAGGCACAAAAATAGACTGTCCACCGTGGTTTGTTAATGTGGATCCTGAGATACAAAGTGGCCAGACAGGGCCGGGGATATAGCTCACTGGCACCGTACCTGCCTGACAAGCACAAGGTTCTGAGTTCAGTCCCTAATATGGGAAAAATGAATAAACACTTAACAAAGTCGTTAGACAGACGTTCTAGATCAGTGTGTGTTTACCAGCACCACAGACTCCCACCCCACTGCTCACCCCGTTCCATCACACTGCTTCTCATCAATCCACAAGACTGCCTATAAATAGAGTATTACATTTATATTGTGATTTCTAGGAATATATAACTTATTATTCCAAACTATCCTTTTTTTTTTTTGAGACAGGGTCTCACTTTGTAGTTTAGACGGGCTCTGACCTCACTGTGTAGTCTAGGCAAGCCTCAAATTCACAGCAATCCTCCTACTTCTGCCTCCCAAGTGCTGGGACTACAGGTGTGAGCTGACACGCCCTGTACTGTGGCATGTGGTTACCTGGGATGTACTCAGGTCCTTAGGCTTCCAAGGCAGACGCTGGAACCACTAAGCTAAAATCCCTACCCTCTTTTCTTGTTGCTGTAGTGGATGGAAATCAAACTCAGGACCTTGTACTTGCCAGGCAAGCATCATGCCACTGAGATACATCTCTGGCCCATTTAACCTTTGTCTTGAGACTGAGTTTTGCTATGTAGGTCAGACTGTTCATGAACTCATGACTCTTCTGCCCTGGTCTTTTTGGAATTACAGGGAAGCACCACTATATTCATCTCTAACTTGCCTTTTTTTTTTGTAGTACCAGGGATTGAACTCACAATTTTGCGTTTGCAAGTCAGGCAGTGGCACCACTGAGCTACATCTCCACTCTCTAACCTTTTAGTCTTTTCTTTGGTACAGGGATCAAACTCAGGACCTTGTGTTTGCCAGGCAGGAGCAGCCTCAGAGAGGTACATCGCCACCCTCTAACTTGTCTTTAAAAAAGGATGAAAGCATGATGGGGATTTTGCCCGCCTTGCAAGCACTAGGTCCTCACATTGATCTCCAGTATTGGAAAAATAAAACAAAGAAAGAAGAAAACAAAGTTTAACCATAACAATATAAAGAATCAAAAAATTATTTTGGTACTAAGTAGTTTCTTTTTTTACCTGTACATCATCATTTATGTTCCTCTTTCCTTCTTTCTTTCCACAGTCTCACTTTGCAGTTCAGGCTGGTCCTGAATTCAGCCTTGAGCTCATAGAAATCCTCCTGCCTCTGCCTCCCAAGTGCTGGGATTACAGGCGTGAGCCACCATGCCTAGCACTGTGGTATGTGGTACTGATTGCTGGTGGACGGGAGTCACCACGCCCACTATAGTTGTATGTGGTTACCGGGAATTGAACCTGGGCCCCTGCACTTGCAAGGCAGGTGCTGGAACCACTGAGCTAAGTCCCTGGCTCCTTTCTTTTTTTGAGATGGTCTCACTATGCAACTCAGGCTGGCCTCAAATTTGTGGCTACTCTCTTCCCTCAGCTTCCTGAGTGCTGGGATTACAGGTGTGCAGCACCACAATTAGCTATGGTACATTTTCTTGATGCTTTTTAATCTATCTCACATCTTTCACCCTCTCTTACACACAGCCCCCCGCTTCCTCCTAGAATGTAACAATAATTCCTGCAGACTGGTAACACTAGACATGCACATGGTTTTATCTACTAAGCTCCTAGAGAAATCACTTTACCTTTGATCGCTACTGCTTCACCCCTCAAGACACACACATACACACACACTCGCCCCCCACTTCAAGGCACTGTCCAATCTGCTTTACCAACCACTCAGCAGATCTGACAGTTCAGCAGACTGGAAGAGCTCTCCCTGAGGGAAGAGACACAGGAGCTTCTCCCCCCGTGGAGGACCTGAGAAGACCCTAGTCTCTCTTTCATGTGCCACAGGGGTGGGCTCTAGGTCCTCAGACACCACTCTCCAAAAAGAAAGGAAAGAAAGACAGGGGAAGTGCTTTCTTTAGGCACTGAACTACAACTATGCAAATTGGGTATTAAAATTTGTTAAGCCCTATACTTGAGTTAAATTAATCTAATCCAAATATATGAAATATTATCCCTTATTAAAAGAAGCTAGAGTAAAATCTAGTCACCATTTACTAAAGGAAAATAAATTTGCAATAAATTTCATAGCAAACATTATTAGAAACAATAGCTAAAAAGTTCAATAATATAATTTCTCTTAATAAAAGATAGTACTAGACTTTAAAATTTCAAAACAAAAACAAAAACATCACACCGAACTTATTCTATTTATCTACAATCCTGAAAAAAGTTAAACATGTCAATTTCTGTTGGGTGTAGTAGTGTATCTTTAAAACCCAAGGCTTGGGAGCTGAGGTGCAGCACCAACAAGCAACCAGGGACAACTCACTTTCCCAGGCCCCTCTGTCTCTCTTAGATAGAAGCTTTCTTTCTCTCAATAAACTTTTCCCAGTCTTAATCTCCGTCGTTCTAGAATTCATTCTTTGGTAGCAAAATTCTGGGAACAGCTGGCTGTGGTGTCTCATGCCTCTCATCCCAGCACTGGGAGGCAGAGGCAGGAGGAGTGCTGTGAGTTCCAGGTACCTGGCTGCATAATGAGCTCGGGGCCAGTCTGAATTACAAAGTGAGACTTTGTCTCAAAAAGAAAGAAAGAAAGGAAGAAAGAATTCTGGGAATGTAAAGAAGACAGTCAATGTGGCGATATCTTTACCTGGAGGGCAGAGCATGCTGGGAACAAGAAAATCTTCACCAGTAACACTATGTTAAAGCTGTGATTATGGAGAAGCCCACAGGGTCATTCATATCAGAGCTCACACTGTACACAAACCATACGTGACCCCAGAATACGGTGGTAAACTTTATAAACCTAAGGAAAATAGTAAAGCTTTAATTTATGAGGACTTTCAGAGCCATGAAAGACGACACACTGACACTGAAGTGAAACCCTGCCTGACACAAGGTCTGTTTGACCCTGGTATTACAATAAAAAAAGGTGGGCCTTTACTTCATACAATACATAAAAAGTAATTCAAAACAAACCAAAGACCTCTTAGCAAGGATTTTGTTGTTTCTTTCCCTATACAATTCAGGCTGGCTTTGGACTCACTGTGTATCCCAAACTGTCGTCGAAGTTGTGATCCTCCTGACTCAGCTTCCAGAATGCTGAGCATACAGGCCTGTTATCCATACCCACTAAAAAAGGACTCTTGGCCATGATATGGAAAACATGGCGCCGAGAAAAATACATAAACAAGGGCAGAAATGGCGCCAGAAAGGCGTGGGAGAAGACGGCTGTTCAAGCCTGGCAACCCGGAAACAGAGGAGAAAAGAGCCAGAGACAAAGGAGCTACACCCTGAAAGCCACACCCCTAGTGACCGGGTCAATCCTGCGCCTGGAGCCTGGCGATGGCCTCTAAGTCCGGATAAGTGGCAGCGCCACATCTATTTACCTTCACAAAATCTTGCTTCTGAACACGTAACCCTTTCTGATAACATTTAAATCCCAACAGTCTCTTGCCGGCCCTGTAACTGGTGAGTTTTCTTCTATTCTTGACTATGTCCTTTGAAACGCCAATGTTTCTCATTGTTAAAAAGAGCTGGGACCTCGTTTCCTGGTGCCGCCTCTGCCTGGGCAACGCGTAATGTCTTGAGTTCGATCTCCAGTACTGGGGAAAAAAATACCCTAACGGCAAAGCCAAAAAAAAGGACAACGCATTTCAATCAATGCTTTTCATAGAATATATACAAAAAGCGCATAAAAATCTACCAACACTAAACTTCAGGGAAACAGAAATGAACGCCAGTCACCCCAAGACGGTACTTGTTGAGCTTGCGGCAGCCCACCAACCAGCCCCGGCGGGTACGAGGCGGCGCTTGCGGAAGCAGCCGGACGAGCGCGCGAGCACCACCCCCAACACGTCATCCGCGAGCACCGCGCCTGGCGTGTTGGCGCCTGGCCCATCGCACACCTATGACTCAGCCAAGGAAGAGGAAGCGGACGCATCCCACCCAAAGCGCTCCAGCTGAACGGAGCAATAAAGAGCTCCCACTTGCTCCCCCCCTCCCCACGGGTCCAGCTGGGTGTGGCAAAGCATGTCTATAGCCTGACATGAGCGGATCAGTATAACCCAATCCCCCCAAACCGAAAACTCGGAACTGTCCTACCACTGGAGGTGTATTTCTGTTATTCCTGCTCTTGGGACGCTCAAGCTACATTACTCCCACGAATTCCAGGCCAGCCTGGGACAACATAATAAATTCAAGGTCAGTCTGAACGATAGATATAATGAGACCCTATTCTAAATAGTTAAGTTTTTTTTTAGACATAGTCTCACTTTGTGGTTCAGGTTGGTCCTGAACTCAGAGCCTTGAACTCGGCAATCCTCCTGACTCTGCCTCCCCAGTGCTGGGATTACAGATGTGAGCCACCACGCCTGGCACTGTGACATGTGGTATTGGGGATCAAACTCTGGACGTTGCACTTGCCAAGCAGACACCTGAACCACTGAGCTTTAATCCCAGTCCTCACCTTGAAGTTTTAAAGTCACAGCATTTCACTCATTCTAGGTTACATAGTACGCACGTTGATACATTTTCCCATGTGAAAAGAGTAGCTTTGTACACCTTTTAGTGCTTCAAGATCCAAGGGAATATTCTAGTGTCCACTTGCCTGTCTGGATGTCCCTTTTTCGATCTCTGGTTTTACTTTCTGCCAGGCTGGGAGCAAACCAGGGAAATCCTCCACCAAGGAGCTGTATCTGAAGCCCTATTTTTTTTTTTTCTTTTTTGAGACAGGATCTCACTTCATAATTCAGGCTGGTTCTGAACTCAGCCTCAAACCCACTGCAATCCTCCTGCTTCTGCCTCCCGAGTGCTGGAATTACAGGCATGAGCCACCACAACTAACATTGTATGTGGTACTGGGGATCAAATTCAGGACTGTCTGTTTGCAAGACAGATGTTGGAACCACTGAGCTAAATCCCTGGTCCTTAAGATATTTTCTAAATCTAGGGATAAACTTTTGTTTCAAATGTGAAGATATTTTTTTAAAAGCTAGTTTGGTTTTAACAAAGATTTTCACATGGCATCAACTGTTACCTACCTTTAGAAAACATATCTATCTTGGACAGAATGAATTTTTCACTCATGTTAATTTCTATACAAATGAAAAAAACTGACAACACTCAAGAGATTATGAACTCATCATAACTGACCATCAGCACAGTCAGGATACTTTACTACATATTAGTTATGTTAGAAATTGGAAACTGGGCTTTATATTGGTGTCTTGGGTATTAGAGAACACAAAGAGCTAATATAGTCCAAAAAGACTAAACTTTACATTAATCACACACATTTCAATCACATAACAGAATTCAGGTCAGAAATAGATCAAAATTCTAAGAATTCCATAATTTTTTTTTTTAAAGTTTCTGAGACAGGATTTCACTTTGTAGTTCAGGCTGGCTTGAACTCAGTTTGTAGCCCACATTAGCCTTGAACTCAAGGCAACCCTCCTGCCTCTGCCTCCCGAGTGCTGGTATTACAGGCGTGAGCCACCACACGTGGCATTGTGGTATGTGGTACTGACTGCTGGTGGGTGTGAGTCACTATGCCCAGTATTGTTGTATGTGGTTACCAGGGACTGAACCTGGGACCTTGTACTTGCAAGGCAGTGACCTGAACCACTGAGTTAAATCCCCGGTCCCTTTCTTTCTTTTTTTGAGACAGGGCCTTGGTGTGTGTTCCAGCTTAGCCTTGAACTCACTATGTGTCCTAAGTTGGCCACAAACTAGAAGCAATTTTCCTGCCTCAGCCTCCTCAGTGCTGGGATTAGAGTGTGTGGCACCATGCGTTGGCATGGATTGTGAAGTTTCATTAAAATTTGAAAATTATGATATAAATCTTTCAGAATTCCTTTCCTTGACCATTTGGTAATAATCAAGTTGGTCAACTGAAGGCTCAGGCTCCTCTAGGCAGCCTTCAAAATCTGTCCTCTCTATAGACAGATCTCAGTGTCCTTAGAGACACATTGGCCCAGGATTTCTCTACTAAGCCCACAAAGGAAGGAACTCTTTAAGCGTTAAATCTGTATCTGAGACCATCTGGAAGCACAAGAGGCTGGCATTTAAGACTTTGTCTGTAAATTAAAACTAAAATTCCAGTTATAATCCAAGATATCTCTATGTCAGGCTGGTTGTAACTCAAGGGTCTACTTAGGTATTTTCTTAAGATTTGGCTTAAATATGGGCTGAGGATTTAGCTCAGTGGTTCCGGCACCTGTCTTGCAAGTGCAAGGACCTGGGTTCGATTCCCGGTAACCACATACAATACTGGATGTGGAGACTCACACCCAGCAGCAATCAGTACCACATACCACAGTGCTGGGCGTGGTGGCTCATGCCTGTAATCCCAGCACTCAGGAGGCAGAGGCAGGAGGATTGCTGTGATGTGAGTTGGAGGCTGAGCTCAGGGCCAGCCTGAACCACAAAGCAAGACCCTGTCTCAAAAAAAAAAAAAAAAAAAAGATTTGGCTTAAATGGACATTACCTCACCACCACAGTACCAGGGATTGAACTCAAAACCTTATACTTGAAAGGCAGACATCAGCCCACTAAGCTAAATCCCTGGCCTAAATGCAAATAATATTAAGTATAGCATTATTTATAAAGCAAAGGCATGTGTGTCATCATGCCTGGCTCACAAAGCATTTATAACCTGCATCTTTCTCCCCAGCTTACTGCATTATTCCAAACACAGGTTAGCTTTTTTTTTTTTTTTAATTTCCACTCAAGATAAAACCTAGCACCACATTTATTTTAACTATATAGTTGGAATTGACAACTATTTATTTACTTAGCAGTAGTAGAGAATAAGCCCAGGACCTTTCTTAGGCCTTTTTGAGATGGGGTGTTGCTATGTTACTAAGTTGTCCAGACTGGGCTCAAATTTGTGATTATCTTGCCTCCCCCAGAATGCTAGGACTACAGTACTTTTCACATTCTAGTTTTGCTCTCCTAGCCCTTCTACTATGGGATACTTATGCTGTTTTATACACTGAGGTGTTACCTAGTTCTAGGATCATAAGTTAAAGACATAAAAAGATTAATATGCTCATCTCCACAGGTGTAAATGTTTCTTCTATTTACATACTCACTTCAGGTTTTCTAATTCTTGTTTTCTCAACGGAGAGGAAGGTGGAGCTGGAATGAATTTATCTCCATCATGGCTTTTACTGCTGAAATAAGAGATAGACTCTTATTAGAAAAAAAAAAGAAACAATGAATGTTAAATCTGTTTCTCTTTCCCCTTTCCAAGTGCTTATTATAAAGCATGAGTCAAAACAAATTTGGTATCGCCAGTATTTTATACTCCAGGTAGGTGGGGATGTAGCTCAGTGGTACGGGATGTGCCTGGCAAGCACAAGGGCTTGAGTTCAATTACCAGTGCACACACACAAAAAGACCTGAGTGTGTCAGTTTTTGTTCCCCAGCATACAATACTGCTTTAAAAAAGTCTCTAACTTGCAGGGCCCTGCAGTGTACATCTGAAATCCTACCTACTCAGGGGACGGAGGGAGGAGCACAAGTCCAAGGCCAGGATAGGAAACTAAGTAAGATCTTTTCTCACAATAAAAGGGCTGGGAATCTAGTCATCAGTGGAAGTGACCAAGTTTGATCTCCATTATGCAACAAAATAAAAACAAAAACATACAAACAAAAAACCCCCGTATCACCATACTTGCATCCTCGATTTTCTATAATAAACATTTAAACAATAACAATGAAGAAAAGAAGTGCTAGAACAGGAGACCTAAATTTAAAGGCAACATGTGTAAAACACAGAATTTTCTCTGTATGATGTTGTTTATTAGGTACATTGTCTCAATTTCTACATGTAGTGCGATTTTTACTTTATACCAAAAACTATACAACTACAACTTAATTATTTTAATAAATGTTAAAGATAATGCTGCCTTTGATAATCACAAGACTTCTTGCAAATGCCCCTCTAGGAGAAGAAAAGCTATTTCCATTTTTTCCCTCAAGGATCTCTCCTTATTAACTTACTTTATTGTTTTCTTACAAAAATACTGGAAATATAATCTTTTGTTATGGTTTAAAACAGAGAAATCTGGAAAATCAGGCTGAAGATCTTCAGAGTTCATCTAAGGAATAGAGGCTCCCTGAAGAGGAAGGAAACAAGACTCACTGTACCTGCAGGTCTCGCTGCTCTCGCTGCTCTCTGTGTTCCCACCCAGCTGACTGCTGTTTTTAGAGCCGTTTTCCTGCTTCAGATCCTGCTGCTCTTCAGGTAACAGCAGCAAGGCGTTCCTGAGACAAATGGCTGCAAACTCCATACTGGCCACAGGGATGGCTGAAGACTGCCCGTCACTTAAAAGAACAAAACCCAATCAACTAAATACCTTGATAACGAAAAGGAGAGGGACAAATGGAGATGAGGGAGAATGACAGGACATTTTTCTGTTATCAGGAATAAAACCAATTAACTTTAAATGAAATTATTTTTTGATAGAAATTATAGTTGTTTTTTTGTGTGTGTGGTGCTAGAGCTTTTTCTTTTTGAGACAGGGTCTCGTTTTGTAGTTCAGGCTGGCCCTCCGCTCACTATGTAGCCCAGGCAAGTATCAACCTCATAGCAATCCTCCTACCTCTGCCTCTGGAGTGCTAGGATTATAGGCATGAGCCACCATGCCTGGCACTGTAGTATATGGTTACCTGTGACTGAACTGGAACCCGGGACCTTGCACTTGCAAGGCAGACACTGGAACCACTGAGCTAAATCCCTGGCCCTGATCTTTGCTTTTAAAAATGCTTCTGAGGGTTAGGGATTTAGCTCAAGTGGTAGTTACTGTGCCTACCTTGGAAGCACAAGGGCCCTAGTTCAATTCCTGGTACCGTACACACACACACACACGTACACACACACACACACACCCCCCACCCCTGTCTGAAACAAGTTGGGTGTGGTGACTCACGCCTGTCATCCCAGCACTCAGGAGGCCAAGGCAAGAGAACTGCTGTGAGTTTGAGGCCATCCTGGGCTACACAGTGAGTTCAAGGCCAGCATGAACTGGATAGTGAGGTTCTCACAAAAAACAAAAACAAAAAGCCACCCAAAAGAAAAAAAAATAACCTTCTGAAACATCATTATCTTTTTCTCTCATAATTTCATTAACCCTTTTATGTTTATGGGCCAAAGAGCCCAGGCTGACCTTAACTTTGTGTGTTTCCTTCTGTAGCCACCTAAGAAGCTGGGATTATGAACATAAGCCACTGTGTCTGCCCAAGTTGGGATCTTTATATAAAGTAAACACATTCTTTAAATTGCTCAAATGACTGTTGTACATGTCACATTTCTATATTATTTTAATTGTACTATACATTAATATATATGTTTTTTATCCAGGTATAGTGGCACACACCTGAAATCCCAGCATTTGGGAGGCTGAGGCATGAGGACTTCTGTGAGATCAAGACTAGCCTGGGCTACCCTTAGTTCAAGGCCAGCCTGAACTACACAGCAAGACCTTGTCTCAAAAAACCAATCAACGGGGCTGGGGATTTAGCTCAGTGGTTCCAGCGTCTGCCCTGCAAACATCTGCCTTGCAAGCACAAGGTCCTGAGTTTGATCCTGGTAACTACATACCACAATGCAGGGTATGGTGACTCATGTCCACCAGCAATCAGTACCACATACCACAAGTGCTGGGCATAGTGGCTGCATGCCTCTAATCCCAGCACTCAGGAGGGAGAGACACGAGGACTGCTGTGAGTTTGAGGCTAGCTTGGGCTACATAGTGAGCGCAGGGCTAGCCTGAACTACAAAGCGAGACCCTGTCTCAAAAGAAACCCCTAAAAAACAAAAACAACAACAACAAAAAAGACACCCCACAAAAAACTAATTAACCAACCAAAGACAAGCTAAACATTCTCCGAAATAGAATAGTATTTGAAATATCCTATATACCCCCTTCTATATACTTTAAATCATCTCTAGAATTCTTGTCACATCTAATACAAAGTGAATGTTACATAAATAATTGTTATACTTTGTTTGGGTATAGTAACAAAAAAGTGTGTATATGTTCAGTAAGGATGCAGTTTTTTCCTTCTGAATATTTTCCATGTGGTTGGTTGGATCCATTGATGGGAAACTCACAGACAGGAGAAGCTTTGGGCTGACAGTAATCCAAGAATGAATCCACCACAGTTCCTCACAGATGACTGTATGTAAAAACAGATATTACAGCATCCTCTTCTGGGTATTCTGAACAGTGACTCTGAATCGACCAGTTTCTTAGGGCATTCAACAATTCCATGGGCTGGGGATTTAGCTCAGGGGTTCCGGCGCCTGTCCTGCAATCGCAAGGGCCTGCGTTCGATCCCCGGTAACCATATACAATCCTGGGTGTGGAGACTCACGCCCAGTAGCAACCAGTACCACATACCACAGTGCCGGGCGTGGTGGCTCACGCATGTAATCCCAGCACTCGGGAGGCAGAGGCAGGAGGATTGCTGTGATGTGAGTTGGAGGCTGAGCTCAGGGCCAGCCTGAATTTCAAAGCCAGACCCTGTCTCAAAAAACAAACAAACAAACAAAAAAACAATTCCAAGCACCGAGGGAACAATAAACCAAAAGGACACCACATCAGATAACACTCACTGTGGACCCATATTAGGGCCTGCTTACTGTAATTATAATAAAACACAGTAATTACTCTTTTGAAATGATAAATTCTAAGCATGTTTTTATGCCTACGTACATAATGTGAAACACTTTCTCTTTGCAAAATACTTACTTATATACAGTATTCTGTATGGACTGTGACGCCAGAACTATTTTACGATGATAGCCTTGACCAACGATAGACTGTACGATTCCCTTTTTGCTTGGAAGACCTTTAGTTTCTTCCTCAGAAGTCTATAAAATACAAATAATTTCAAATAAATTAAAGGAAATGGTAAGATGTAATGTGAAAAGTGAAATCTTTTTCACAATTACTTTAAATTTAAGAAATTCAGGTCAGATGTGGCTCACACTACATAATGAGTTCAGGGCCAACCTGAAGTATAAGGTGAGACCCTGTCTCAAAAAACTAATAAATAAATAAATGAATAAATAAATAAATTTAAGATTCATCAATGTGAATTTCTTTGTGATAAAAGAAATGTTTCTTATTGTAGGAAAGAAGTATATGAAGCTGAAAATAAAGTGTAAAGGGCCAGGGATTAAGCTCAGCGATTTTGGCATCTGCCTGGAAAGTGCAAGGTTCTGAGCAAGGTCCTGAGTTTGATGCCCGGTAACCACATATCACAGTGCTGGGCATGGTGGCTCATGCCTGTAATCCCACCACTTGGCAGAGGCAGGAGGACTGCTGTGAGTTCAAGGCTCACCTAGGTTGCATAATGAGCTCAGGGCCAGCCTGAAGCAAGACCCTGTCTTGAAAAAAAAAGAGAAAAAGAGAAAAAAAAAGAATGACTAAGCTATTATCAGAACCATTTGTTTAATGCATTCTACACTCTCAGAACCATGGTGTACACTATGGCATTTGAGCATTAGAGTAAAAACACAGTAGAAAAGGGAAACAGTTATAGTTTCTAAAACATTTCCCTCACTTGCTGCTTTTTCTTCCCTTGAGGGTCCTTGCAAAGTTTCTTAGCTGCCCAGGCTTGGGCTCAAACTGTGATCTTTCTACCTTGGCCCTGGAATTCTAGGTGTGTGCCATCATGCTGGCTTTTGATGTTTTTTTTTTTTTTTTTTCTGAGACAGGGTCTGGCTTTGAAGTTCAGGCTGGCCCTGAGCTCAGCCTCCAACTCACACCACAGCAATCCTCCTGCCTCTGCCTCCTGAGTGCTGCCATTACAGGCGTGAGCCACCACGCCTGGCACTGTGGTATGTGGTACTGGTTGCTGCTGGGGTGAGTCTCCACACCCAGTATTGTATGTGGTTACTGGGGAACGAACCGGGGTCCTTACCCTTGCAAGACAGGCGCCAGTACCACTGAGCTAACTCCCCGGCCCTGATGTTTGTTTTTTGAGACAAGATCTTGCTATGTGGTTCAGGCTGGCCTTGAACTCATGGTTATCCTCCTGCATCGAGTGCTGGGATTACAGTATTGTGTCACCATGCCTAGCTCATAACTGTCTTAAAACAAATGTCTTTAACTGAAAGTATGAATTAAACTACCAAAGTCTATAACCACTACCCATCTATCCACATTAAAATTGACATGTGCATAGTCTTTGCCTTCTAGGTAACTGAAATCCTCAAGCCACAGAAACATTTTAAATTGAAAACAGTAAAGGCTACTTTTATTTGAAAGATAGTTTTGTGGGGTGTGTCAATTCGGGTTGGAGGTTGCTTTCTTTTTAGAGCATAAAATACTGCAATCTCTCCTTGACTGGAGGGTTTGTGGTGAGAAGTGATTCTGTGATTCTGATGAGTTTTCCTTTATAGGTGATATGTTTCTTTTCTCCAGTAGTTTTTTTTTTTTTTTTAAAGGTGTTTGGAGACAGGGTCTCGCTTTGTGGTTCAGGCTGGCCCTGAGCTCAGCCTCAAACTCACATCACAATCCTCCTGCCTCTGCCTCCCGAGTGCTGGGATTACAGGCGTGAGCCACCACGCCCAGAACTGTGGTATGTGGTACTGGTTGCTGCTGGGTGTGGGTCTCCACACCCAGTATTGTTATGTGGTTACCGGGGAATCGAACCCGGGCCCTTGCGCTTGGAAGACAGGCGCCGGAACCACTGAGCTAACTCCCCGGCCCCTT
The DNA here is from genome assembly GCA_004026965.1 of Petromus typicus. Taxonomy (NCBI): domain Eukaryota; kingdom Metazoa; phylum Chordata; class Mammalia; order Rodentia; family Petromuridae; genus Petromus; species Petromus typicus. The sequence goes on along the minus strand of PVIR01025825.1, from coordinate 1,074 downwards.
CTCCAGTAGTTTTTAATACTGTTCTTATGTAAATTTTTGGAATCTTGACAATTATATGCTTTGTTATAATTTTTTCTGATCATGACTAATTACAGTTCTATTATTTCACACTAATCTCTATGTCAAATTCTTTTCTCATGCTTGGGAAATTTTCTACCATTACTTCTGTAAACATATTTTTATGCTGTTTTCACCACCTCCTACTGTTTCACTGGCTACAATCAATCTTAAGTTATTATTCTTTGCATCATCTAGCCACTCTTTTTTTTTTTTTTTGAGACAAGGTTTCACTTTTGTAGTTCAGGCTGGCCATGCTCAGTCTTGAACTTACAGCAGTCCTTCTGCCTGTGCTTCCCAAGTGCTGGGATTACAGGCATGAGCCACCATGCACAGCATTGTGGCATGTGGTTCTGATTACTGGTGGGTATCACCAGCAATGTTGAGTCTCCATGTCCAGCATTGTTTATGTGATTACCGGGGATTGAACCCGGGCCCTTGCACTTGCAAGGCAGATGCCAGAACCACTGAGTTAAATCGCTGGCCCAGCCACCCTATGTTTTTTAAGCTTCTATATTTTGTATTTTGTTTTATTTATTCATTCATTCATTTATTGAGGCAGGGTCTCGCTACATAGTGAGTTCAGGGCCAGCCTGAGCTACAAAGCTCACTATGTAGCCCAGGCTATCCTCAAACTCACAGCAATCCTCCTGCCTCTGCCTCCCAAGTACCGGAACTACAGGCATGAGCCACTATGCCTGGCACTATGGTATGTGGTTATTGGGAACTGAACCTGGGACCCTGCACTTGCTAGGCAGATGCCAGAACCACTCTGCTAAATCTCCGTGCCCTCTAGCCTTTTAAAAAATTTTTTGAGACAGGTCTTACTTAATTGACCAAGATGGGCCCAATTTGTGACATGCCTGTCTAGCCTTCTGCATCCTGGCTCAAGAGAAGGCTGTGTTGTGAGTCACAAAGGGAATTTTTTACAATAAAAAAATTTTTCATTTGAAAACAAAACAGAAGACCAATAAGGTGCTCCATGTGCTCAAAAATGACATAACTATCCTTAATATT